>CAEGAD010076024.1:0-50343 GCA_903067055.1 Poeciliopsis paucimaculata
ACTATAAAAACTGTCGCTTTAAAAATAATTCACAGGCAGAGTTATCAGGAAGGACGAGAGAGAGCAGGATAAGCTGTTCCTCCTTCGGCAGTCAGACGAAGGAGGAACTGCCGTATATTACAGTTTTTTTTGTTTGTTTTTTTTTTTCATTTTTTTGCTCAATAAAATAATTTGAAATGAAATTTTAATGTTTAGTCAGTTTGTAATGCGATCTAATGAGGATTTAGGTGTTAAAAACTTAAATAGTTAAGCTTTCTCAGTTATCAGCAAGATGTTTTGTCTTTGTAAGAACCAAGTGATTACAGAAATGTAATTTTATGAGTGTAGTTTTATCTTTCTCCTTGATCTAATTTTTATAACAAAAATACATTTTCTTTACAATTACTTTGAAAACTACTTTAAAAAACCTGGTTGTGATTGTTCCAGTGAAAGTGTGTCATAGTCTCTTACTGTTGCTGACAGTAAGAAACACTAAGACAGTTTTTAATGAGTAGATGATTTGTTTTGAAAAACTCAGTTAAAGCAGGGATAAAAATGTCAGGAGTTACTTTTTCACAGCAGAAAGCTTTAATTTAATTTACTTTACTTTTATGACATAACCTAGTGCATAAAGAAAGATTTAAAAACATCTTTTCACACTGTTGTCCTCTTTGTTTATCCATTGCTGTTGTTTTCATACTAACAAGTTGCACATGACACTAGGAGTATATCTGATTAGGCAACAGCTCTAGGAAATGCAGAAATATGTGCTTAGCAACATATAACTTCACCAAGTAAAATGAAAATTCTTGACACCATCATTTCTTTTCTGTGCTGTTGCATTTCTTTAAAGTGGTGATTTGCAAGATAAGACTAGGTTTTGTCAGACAAAATTATAGTTTTTTCAAGGTGGTAAGGCTTAGGTTTTCATTGGTTCTTGCTTGTCTGCTTTGTAAAACAGTAGCTTGGTCCTACCTGCAGACACTGCAGACAAAACAGCGTGGGTGATACGTCCTCCCCATGGCAGAGACCACCTCTCCGGTGATGTACTGGTCACAGCTGTCACACTGGGTCCCATACAGGCGCTGGTAGTCCTCAGTACAGATGTACTCACCAGAATGATGGAAGAAACCAGAGCGCACCAAGTCACAGCCGCACACTGACCAAACAAAAACACAAAAGTGCTTTCCAGAAATTTTGATGGGAAGCAAAGGCAGAAATAAATGCAATTAATTAATCAGGGCATCAAATGAAAGATGTCTTATACTAGAGGGATTAAAAATCTACATTTTTGTAAATTATTTGATCTAAAAGCTTCAGTTTTACATTGAATCAGCAATAATATTGATCTGATTGCATTTTGTTCTTCCTTTTTTCCCATCCATCTGATGTAAAATAAAAATATATACTCTGGTCGTCATAGGAGAATGGAACGATTAAAACATTTTATACACCTTAAATGGTGAGATTGTCATTTAATGTGTAATATCCTAGAAACTGCTGACTGGCTTGATATGCAGGATTAGGTGATCAACAGGCAGAAATGACAAAAACTCCAGAAGATGTCCACTTTCTAGCATCTTATACAAAATGTGACCACCATAACAGCCAGATTGTGTTTACAATAAGTATACACATTTATATGCATTAGTGCAGGCAGTGTTGTGTGACAGTTTAAGAGGAAAGTGCACACTGTGTATTTACTGTCTAGTGACAGCATGATTTATGACTTTTATTTAGCAAAAACAGGATCCCTCAGCCAAATGATTGTTTCTGGTCCAGCTGTGCTAACATTGGGAATGCCTCAGGTCTGCTGGATGGTTAAGTAGTTTAAATTGATCCAAACCAATATGTGGTCAAGTTAGAGGGAGCTTCGCCCATCTCCTGAAATTAGCTGTATTTTATGGAAACTAAGTATTCACAGTCTCCATATTCATATTTTTTCACAAAATTTGCAGCCACAAAATTTTAGGTATTTTATTTGGATTTTATCTGAAAGGCAAACAGTATTTGATCTGCACTCATCTTTGCACCAAAATATATTCCTACCAGCTTTGCACAGCCAAAAAGGTTAATGGTTTATGCAATTTTTCTTTGGAAAAATATGCAGGTTGCTATGACTCCCTATGTTTCACACCATTCATCTTCCCCATCAACTTTGAACGTACTTCCTGTCCCTATTAACGAAAAGCATTCACACAGCATGATGATGCCACCGCCTTAGACCAGGGTGGGATGTGTTAAAAAACAAAAAGCAAGGATAAACAGGACATATTAAAACGTTGTAAGTTTTCTATCAGACAGTTTTTCAAATGTAGACTGAAAAGATCCATTTTGGCTTCATCTAATGAGAATATATTTTTCCACACATTAGCCTGCGGCCCCTCCAAAAACTATGATAACTTGCAAACACATAAACACATATGTAAAAACAAAAACAAATACATTTTTATAAACATTACAAACTGGTGCTTTAAGTTTTCTGATGGCGGAGTTTATATAAATTTTTTTAGGCATTCTTGGTATTGTTCTATAAAAGCTAGTGGTTTGTGGTGCATGCCATTTCTAATACAACCTCATTATAAATGTATGCCACTGTTTTCAGATTTTTAAAAAGTTTTACATTAATTTCCTTCCACTTCACAATTATGCTCTGCTTTGTGTTTATCTATTTCATAAAATCTAAATAAAAAAACTGAAATTATTTAATGGAACGCGATAAAATGAGGAAAAGCTTAAGGGTATGCATATTTTTCCTGACGCTCTGCATTAGTTTTATGCATATTAATTCAACAGTAATCATAATGTGAATGAATAAAATCTCTATCATCGTTTTCCCCTTGAGCTTCGCAGAAGTCAGCACACCATTTATCTGTCAGAGTAACATAATCATCAGCAGGCAGGCACAGGAAATTAAGGCTTATGCATCAGTATAAACAGCAGGACGATGATACGACCTGAATTACACTATAGGTTAGACATCTGAAAGGCAGCCAACGGATCAAGATGTCTGGCAGTGAATTGAGTGTCCACTCTGTAATTAAGCTAATGTGCTCTAAGCCCAGTGGAGTGAATGGATCTGGGCTGATCCAAGCCGGAGTGTTAAGAGGCCGAGACGGAGGAGGAGAAATACTGCACAGTAAAGCTGAGTGGGTTCAGTGTAGCTCGAGTCAAGCCCGAGGCCAAAACAATTATGGAATATATATTAAATAGAAACAGTTTCACAACCCTAATAAAAACATTTAATGGCTTCGTAAGCTGAGATATGTAAAAAGCCAAAAAACTTGAATAACAGTAGACAATGTACCTGAATTTGTATAGATTTGCCATAAGGCAACTTTATTAGAACAAAGCCTTAACACCATATTGTAGTTCAGATGATTAAGGCATAAAAATTAATAAGATTGCATGCAAAACGGGAATGTAAAAACTTTTATAGAACGACAGAGCGATAATAGAAAATATTCAAATAAAATAAAAATACTTAAAGCTACAAATAAAAGTTGAGAAACATAATGGCTCTTTATTGCGGGTTATGCCACATCCCCCATTTTCTGAAGGGTTATTACTCCTAAAAATTTGAGTTTAGGACATGATGCTAAGTTTAACTGTGTTTGCGCATTGAGATTGTTCCTGGGTTACGTTACCATAAACACATTTAAAAAAAGAAAAAAACCTTGTATAACCATGCATTGTACATTCATGTCCTTCACCAGCGTTAATTTTCAATGCTTTCTTTTAGTTGTCAAAATACATCTCTATGGTGGCTATTTCCAATACGTTTCCAGGACAATCACCAGGGAATCACATTAAGATAACTTCCAAAAGAGTTAAAAGTCTATTAACTTAAATTACTGATGATCAAAAAAATAATTTTATGTGAACTTATTTATATTTGAAAATATGAGTCACTTGTATAGAACATTTTGTAACTTTAGCCTTATGGTTTACTCAATACTTAGTTGTGCAATTTAATCTAAAATAAACTTATTGATCTTTATATGCTACATACTTTGATATCAAATGTTTTAAAGGCAATAAAAACTAGAACAGCATCCCAAACACTTTGAAATGCCAGTCTGACCTTTATTTGCTTGCTTGGGACTGAAGCTCTCTGCAGCTACTAAAACAATGTTTCATGCTCTTGTGCGCAAAACAATTCATATACTGTCCACGAGACATGTGATATGCAAGAAAGTCAACAGTTCCAGCTTCAGTGGATTTCAAACATAATGCATGATGATGTATTTTTATTAAACCTGATGTAAACAAGTCTACTAAGTATACTATAAGGTCTACTTCCTCCTACTGCCATCAATGCTCACTTGAGAATTGAGGCTAAATCCACGTCATTTCTCATCCAGCTCAAAGCTTTCACACATCATTGTCTAAGTGAAAAATGATTAAAATGTGCAGGAAAGTAGGGGGGAAGGAGAAACTGTTCAGACTTGGCCTCTCTGCAGGGATCTCTGGTATATTTGGTTTTCTTGTCCAGACTGGCCCTCACCCACTAAAATCCATTGTTTAATGAAAAACTCTGACAACTATTGACTGACCCTCCAAAACTGAATATCACCTGAATTATGAACCAGTCTCAGATGTTCAGGATTACTAAATTCAAGTAACTCTATATATCAGTAGACCCAATAGTCTAAGAATCTTTCTGCATGTTTTCCTGCCATTTTCTCGCTGATGTTTTCATTTCACTTACCAAAAGCAGCAAAATATCTGAATACTTTGGTATTTGTTACCAGTAAAGATTAGCTTATTTGACGTAAGTGCCTCAGTTGGGTCAATGCAAAACTGATTTTGAAGACAATAAATCAATTTCAATGGCTTATCGCCAGAACGCATTGGCTGAGGCAGAAAATCAGCTCTTACAGAAGGAAGATTCACTGGAGTTATTTAAAAAAAATTATAAAACAAACTGGACATTTTCTAGCAAAACCTGTTGCAAATATGGCTGCAAAAATGATGATAGAATAATGTTAATGTGATTTATGAAACCCTGTATCAAAATCTTTAAATATTTCCATGTATCTGTGATCTCACCCACATAATTTGAGTCATGAATGAACGAAATGTGGTAGAAAATTTGTCTGGCAAACTTAAGAACTCCTAAATTACTGATAAAAAAATGTTTAGTCTCTCTAATTTTATCTCATTGATTATCAATATAAAAATAAAACTGTACACAAACACTGAACCATTGTGCCAAACAGGGCCGACTCAAACAGTCGATGCTTTACAGTTTACTCTTGGAGTCTCTTGTTTGTCCGTATGGCTTAGGAAACAATATAAAAAGGTATTTTTGTGCTAAAAATTGGCTATATTTTGAACAAACTTAAGAAAAATAAGAATTTGATATATCTTTTCCTTACATTGCAGGTGATTTGCAGCTTAAACACTGGGGCAGGGTTCCATCTTCTCAATGATCCTAAACCCATACTTTGCTCTATAAAACAACTCCTATACACAGCAGAAATCTGAGCAGTTATCTGTATTTCCACATAAGAAGACAGGATTATTGCAGACATGAGGATGAGGTACAAGTGGAACATAAAAGATAAGAAAAGGAGGATAGGAGTCAGGGGAGAGATTAAAGTGATCAGAATGGTAAAAGGGCATCAAATGTGATGTGAAAGAGAAGAAGACAGCAAAGTAAAGGGATCAGACAGAAGGACCCAAGGGAGGTATCAATGAGGTTATCGATCTGTTCATCTAACACACGTCTGCCTTCCTGTCACTCTCTCTTCCTTTACTAGCAACATCAACTCAGAGGAGAATATTTTTATGCCTTCCAGTCAATTCACATTATCTGAATGAAAGAAGCCTAAACAGAGTAAGTAACCTTTAGAGTCAATTTAACATTTTTAGTTTATCAAACATGAAAAAAGAGGTACGGTTTAGATTTCACTGAACATAAGAGTACAGTGCTTTGCAACTAGAGGTAACAATAAACCTAAAGTGATGCTTTTTGAAACGGTGGGTGGAGACCAAAGAGAAGCTATGCAGGCAACATGCAAACTACATGCAGAAAGATTCCAAACTGGGATTAAAACCCTGTTTCCAACCATGAAGCGCAGTTGAAATGGCGTTTCCCATTGGTATTCAGACAGCTGTTTTTTGCAGGTAGGATACTGACTACTAATTACAGCTTCACAAAACCCCATCTAAAAAAATGCTAAGCCATTCCTGTAAAGCTATGTTTTTAATTTACCGTTTTGTACCATCTCAGCTTTATTTATACAGCGCTAAATCTGACAGAAAATCTGTGGAGCAAAAAGAAAAAATCAGTGAAGTGTCAGAAGCTGTCAGGACGGCTTGAGCCTGTTCAGTATTTGTCCAACAAACAGTTCAGTCACAAAATTAACAGATATATAAAGCCTCTAAAATTCCACTTTAACACCATTTCCTTCCACTTTGTTGGCAAAATAGTGTAAAATATAATCATGCTGATTACGACAAAAAGAAAACAAAGAGTGTTGTGACTAAAACCCAAAGCAAAAGCTGAAAATGTGAGACACAAAAAAAAGAGACAAAGTAGAGGAAAATATAATAAGAAGGAACAAAAACAGACGTCTGTGTATTGAAAATTTCATTCTTGTCCATTTAATCAGCTGAATTCCACTTAGCCAGTTGTCATTACACTTACGTTATAAGATCCAGGGTCCATAAAGATAAACACTTTGATATCAAAAGAAGGCCACTTGCGTCAATAAATCTGCTCTGTTTTCTATCACAAGGAATGAGTGCATCCAATTAGATAAGTCCATTCCTACTCCAAACAAATAACCAAAGGAATCACATTCAGCTCTGATTATTTTTTAAAAACCCCAGTGAGCAGCGCTGCTTGAGATGAAATCTGGTGTTTTATGTAAAAATAGAAGCTCCCCCCGTCTTTGGTGCTTTGTAACCGAGAGCAGTGAGGCGATGTTCGCTGCAGATCAAATGGAGAAAGCTGTGTTGTCTTGCAGCACGCTTTGGGACTGCGAAGGTCCCAGCCTTTAGAAAGAAGGTTAGCTGGTTGGAGTCTGACTACATGGTGAAAACTTGCTGACTGCACTGCAAAGCTGGCTGCTGACTCCAGACCTCTTTTACTGTATTTGGCCCCATCTGTATAGCTTAACCAAGGAAAAACAAACATAAAAAACACAATTATATTCTCAAATTGTATTTTTTGTTGGGGTTATCGATCTGTATTACATTTTTATTCTAACATTACTGGTAAATTATATTCATAATATCTCATGAGTCTTTTGAGAACCTTTACAGTAACTATAAATAAGAGATTCCATTGGAGGGCAGTGCAATTAATTAATGTTTTATGACATCACAATATTAAATTTTTTCTTTACATTTTGCCATGTCACAACAAGCTTTAATATGTTTTACTTGGATTTCATACAATAGACACAGAAAATGTAGAACATTATTGTATTATCTTATTTAATTGACTTATTGTGCAACAACAGCCTGTAATAGTTGAGGTGATGTGTTTCTCAGAAGAAGTGCTTTGGAATGTATCCAGAGGCTCTTTGATATGGCTCAGCACCCAGAGCATCATTTCCTAAGGGGGCAGCACCACGACTGATCAAATCTGGACTAAATCATCCTCTTCTGATTAAAGGTTCTGAAGGAACAGGTTTGATTTGTGCAACTTTTTTTTCTGCTTGTGAATAACTTGAATTCTTAGTTTTATAAAATTATTTTTGCATTCAGTTCTACAAAAAAACTTTTCTAGATATAAATAAAAACATCAAATGTAAAATGTTTTCACCCTTTTGTACTTTACTGGAATATCCCCCAGAAACCTTGGCCTGTAATAGGTACGTTTTATGGTTCTTGATGCTTCTTCTCAGTGTATTACATTTCATACTGTTTTGAATGCTAAATTTCAACTCTGGCATAGTTGTAGTTAGATATGCACTGTATTTTATTGAGCACAGACACTAATATGGATCTAATTATGGTGGTTCCTTCTTGTCTGAGTACTGGCAATAATTTAATATTTAATCATGCAAACTGAGTTGGGGTGTGATTTTACAAATGGAAATCCATGAACCAGTCCAACAGAGAAAGTAAGCCAGTATGAAACCTTTCAGTCAGTGAGAGAGAAGCAACATATGTACAAAAGATTAGAATTTTTTACCTTGGCAGGTGAAGCAGTGAACATGGAAGTGCATGTTTTTCACACGCACCACCTCTCCACGACAAGCCTCCCGACAACGCTCACACATGATTGGTGAATTTGCTCTGCTGGAGAGAGTAGAGCTGCTACTGTTGTGGTTTCCTCCATACAGGCCTGACTGGAACTTAACTGGAGGGAGATAGGAAGAGAGGGAAGGAGTAAAAATATGCATCTTATCACAATTTTCTTGCTGCTCCTTTCTTCTTTGTTTAACTGATCTCAAACAACTCAAAGTGCAATAAAGAAATATAAAGCTTATAAAAAGAGGGTGTAGTTGTTTGATTACAAAACCTGTAGCTAATAAATTAGGAAATAGCTCATTTGGTTCATATTCGAGATTAAACTGCAAGGAATAGAGTCATTCAAAGAATAAAATTAATTTAAAAAACATTGTATGGCGCTCAGTTGGCTTAGCAAACCTGCCATCAAAATGACGGAGAAAACAAAATCTGCAGCGTGACGAGCAGTCATGAAATAATCCAGTGCATGGCTGGCTGCAGTTTTGCACAGACAGCTTAGTGATCGGCTTCTTAACTAACGGTATCAACTGAAAAGTCTGTTACTGTAAACAGGAGATCAGCAAGACTTACAAGCTTTAGTCACCATGTAACAGCCTGACTGAGAGAAATTAAAGGGTGAAAAGTGTTAATTCTTTATGTCAGAATTAAAGCCAACATAAAAGGTTATGTCTGTCTCTGCCAGGTAAAGTGACAGCAAATTAAAAAGAAAGCAGCAAATTAATTATACGTGATGAATTGATGTAAAATAAGACAGAATTGTACGGTAAAGGGAAATAGACACATGATTTATAAATGTTTAACAAATAAATTTGTATTTTTTTCAGTCCTTCTGATTCAATATTGTCAGTTGGATTTAGGTCTGGACTTTGACTCGGTCATTCTTGTACTTGAGTAGGATTTGATTTAAACTTCCTGGTTGTACTTTTAGGGTTGCTGTCCTTCTTGGAGTTATATCTCTGCCCCCATTCTTTTGCAGTCTAACAGGTTTTATTCCAGATTTGTGCTTCTTTCCCTCCTGAAGAGAGGCATTCCCAAAGCATGATTTCCATGTTTCAAAGTGATGGCTTATTAGGAAGATGTGCAGTGATATTTTTGCTGCCACACATATTGTTTTGCCCAAAATGTTTCGTTTGGTGATTGTTTTTTTAACAATGTTTCAACACTTCCACTTTTCCGATGGCCTATTGGAAAATCTCAGTGAAATATCTTAAAGCATATGACTGCAATATCACATAAAGTTCAAGATGCACACTTGTAGTAGTGCATGAATCACTGGGCAACAGTCTTAGATTGAAATTAAGCTCCATTCAATTCCATTACACTTAATGCTGCTGCATTATGCAATCGCAGTAAACACAACATGCAGGCAGGTTAAGCTGATGACAGCAGGAAAGGGGTACACAGAGCACAAGCTGTGGGTGTGTGCATGTTTACAGGATGGGGAAGAAAAAAAGGTAAAAAGTAGGACAAAAATGTTTCCTCCAGAATGTGTGAGGCTGTGGGTGTGTATCACAGACGCTGGCTTTGGTTGTGCAGCCAGATGGTAGCACGAGAGTTGGAACAACAGACAGAGAAAGATCTGAGCCACCTGCGATCGGCTGCAAAAGAAATGTGGTATTTTTATACGTTTATTATTAGTAGTTTTAAATGTTCTAGTTTCTGGAACTGATAAATGTACAGTGGAGGTGATTCACTGTTTTGTGATTTGTGTGGATGCTGGATGCAGTTTAAATGCTACTGCTTTCTGTACAGATGCTTCTGTGTCACACAAGGCTGTTAATTGTGAATTTTTTGACAGCAAGACTTTGACCTTTGACCTCATGACTGCAAAAAATAAAAACCAATAAGCTCAAATGTGAGCCAAAGCAGTCAGATGGAACATAACTCCAATGTTTTCAGTAGATTTGATGGCTTCCAGTTTGGGTTCCTCAGCTTTTTCAACAAAGCAGCAGCTTGAAGAATCTTAATTAATATGAGTTATAAAAACATTTAATTTCTCTTTGGGATCAATAAAGTATTTTTGAATTTCAACCACTGAACCCTCACCAGATCCTGAGTCTTAAAACCCTTCTAATGTGGATAAATGCTGTTCTTTGTCGATTTCCACCAAATCTGACCAGTTTCTCTCTTCTCTGTTGAAAAGCCTTCCCGCAGCATGATGCTTCCATTAAAGCCAGACTTATGGGAGCAACTCAGTTATTCAGTCAACACATTGTCCGGTCTGAGTCACTGCAGCTTCTGCAGCAATGCAATGAGCTTCTTGTATGAGCCTGAAGGTTAATAATTGTGCCAATAGATTTTCTCTTTTTTTCAGCAATTTCAACAGTATTTGTGGAGGACAACAAATGAGGAGCAATCAGTCAAATCTCACTCTGGACCTGGTTCCACCACAACACTGACGATTACCTGATAAAATTAAACTATAATCAGTTAATTGGACCAAATTATTTCTGATCTCTAATATATATAGGTCAGTCAATATTTGTGATCTGTCAAAACTCCAAACAAATGATGAAGCAGTTTCTAAACATTACATGGCATAAAATGCATATTTCAGCATTAGCCTGAGAAAAATATTTCCGATTATTACACATCGCTCACCTTTTGTTGGTCCACTCATCGTGCCCAGAGGAATCCCAGCAGCCTGCCTGCCAACTACAGTCGGTCCATCTGACCACACGCTGTTTAACTCTGTGGGTCCGTATTCGACTTAACCTGCTGTCCCTCCCCTCTCACTCTGCTTCAGTCTGGAGAGAGCTTTCCCCTGCTCCTCCCCGCCAAGCGGATTACAGGCGGCAAAGCGCACCTCTCCACCCTGCGTAAAGACAGCAAATTAAATGGAAACTGACGGTTCGCTCCTCATCACGCCCTCAGCTCCAGCGCCTCCCAAAAAGGACAACCTCCAGCAGCTTTCGGTTGAGCCGAGATGTCCATCCCGCTCTGACCGACCAGCTTGCCTGTTCCACCGCATGCGTGGCCGAGTGTGCGCTCCCGCATCCAGGCTCAGTGCTGGATGGTGACTCGCTTCAATGCTCGGGAGTAGTCAGAGCGCCTGGTCAGCGAAGATCCTCTGTCCTTACGGTGCGAGAGCGCCGCACCGCGCCAGAAAAACATACTGCAACCATGCGAAGCAAGTCAACTCTGTGCCATTATTTTATTTTAATTTGTACAAAGCTTTTATGCACGGAAGAGGATTATGGCCACTGAAAAACAAAAAATCTGAATTTAATCTCAAAATTCTGACTTTTTTTTCTCAGAATTCTGACTTTAAGCAGATTGGTACCAGCGAAGAACCATTTTGCTCTTCTTGAATGAAATTACATATTTGGGAACCCACTAAAAGACTGGATTAACATGTTCCTCCAGAATATTTGTTGTCCTCCTCCACAAGTTGCATCTTGGTGAATGATTAATCATTAAGGACTTGGGTCTTAGCACTATTGCACTAAGAAGGTCCTGCGTGTGCTTTTCTTTTCTTTTTCTTTTTGCATGGAGTTTGCATTTTCTCCCTATGCAAGTACCGAGCATGCATGAAGCAACGGTGGAGAGGAAAAACTCCCCTTTAACAGAAAGAAACGTCCAGCAGAACTCGGCCATCTGCCTTGACTGACTGAGGCTTTGAAAAGACAGAGCACGCACGCACACACACACACCCACCCCCACACCCCCACACGCACGCACACACACACACCCACCCCCACACCCCCACACGCACGCACACACACACACCCACCCCCACACACACGCACACACACAACAAACAGTAGGACTGATGTTGGAGCACTTTCTATGTTCATTTTAGCTGATGGCTCCTCCAAGAAGATATCGCAGCTAAACGAATGCCAAGGAGAGGGAAAAAAAAACCCAGAGAAAATATAAAGTTAACAGATGAAATAACATAAAATAATAAAAATTAGAGAGCAATGAAAGAAGAAATTAGTGTGGAAAACTGGTGAGTTTTTCATCCAGTAGACTGAGCCAATAGCTGCACAACTACAGCGATAAGTCATGATATCTCTGTAGTTAGAATGAGAAGAATGGACTTAAATTAAAGAGACCAACAGCCATCTGCTGTTTTATTCTTAAAAAATAAAATATGTTTTGACTTTATCAAGCTTGTAGTTTGAAACATAACCTGCCAGTCATCAAAGTCTTAACAATCATGGGACATAAAAGCTGTATATCAAGACATGTTCACAAAGAAAATTACATGTATTCAGGCTGTTTTACATGTTCTGCAGCACCAACCAGATGAGGTGACTGATAGTTGTAGCTTTAGTAGTTGAAACTGCTAAGACGGATTTGCAGACGTCTCAATCTGTTTTGTTTTTTTTTAAATGAAGTTACAGATGGTTGTATAAAACGAAACAAACAGCAGGAAATTTCAGCCAAATCAGACCAGGTGACAGGACACCATCTGCAAGTACATAGACACATCAACAGAGGGCAGTATATGTCTAAACAACAGAAGTCCAAAACTTTCAATTCAAAAAGGTACCACAGTATCTTAGTAGCACAGTTAATGTTGCCTTTAGGAAAACATAAATTTAACTTGTTTTAATTTTTTATGAAAAGGTCTGACAGACTGTAGTTTTAAAACCAAATTTAAAATTTGGTTTTATTTAAAACTGTGGTCTGGTGAAATGTTTTTCAGACAAGCGTAAACTCATATGCTCTTTCAGTTATCAATTTATGTTTGGGAAAATCTGTAATTCATAGGATGGACATTCAGCATGGTTGTTCTTTCTTTGCATGCAAAAGCCTCCAACAACAAAACATGTTTATAGAGTCAACTTCTAGTCCATGCTGGCTCACTTCCCTGTAATTGAGAAACAATGTGCAGGACACTTCCTGCAAACATTGGCAAACCAGCCGGTGATACGCCTGCTGCCGACGCTTCTGTGGAACAAAATTAAACGTATAAATTTTTCCTCCACAGGAGAAGAAACACAAATCTGCCAATTTAAGCTGGAAGAATGAACAGCAGAGTTTTGAACTCTGCTCTCACTGTTGTGTGTTATAGATCTGAGCTGCTTTTTTTGCAAACATCAGCTGAATCCATTTCATATCTCTGTGGCCTATTTTGCCTCCGATAGAAACAGAGCAGTGCAGAGTCAAAACTATGAGTCCTGACTGAAGCGTGCAACGTAAAGTCTGTCTGGGGTCAGAAAAACAATGTAACACAGAGAGAGTGTCAGTTCATTTATGATTAATAGCCTATTGTCAAGTCTGTCTACCTGTTTTTTAAAACAACAACCCAAGTAACTCAGTTTAGAGGAACTGTCTGCCAGCCACATTGGACAATGATGGGGATTTTAAATATTCTACATATATTTATTGACGCTTTTTTACATTTACAACCACGAACGTTGGTGGATATATCCACCAAACACAAAGTAGGTATGTGGAAGAGAAAGGATGAATAGTTAAAAAAAATTACAAGGCAAAAACTGAAAAGTGTGGGTGCATTCGTTTTTACTCCAATCTCAAGGCTTTTGCAGACTCTAAGAGGTTTTCTTCTACCTTTGGGCTGTCCATCTATCTTCCCATTTGGAGATTAACCCAATCCAGGCTAAATAAAAGGATCCTCTAACATGCTACTGCCATGTTTCAAGATGATGGTAAATTCAGGATAAAGAGCAATGTTCAATCCCATGGCTCTCATGGTTCGTCTGATCACTGTACATTCGTTTTAGATGTGATTGTTCTCCCAGATGATGTCCAACTTCAGTCGGTTTTCAAGAGGGCTGTTCTTTTGAAGAGCAAAATGTTCTGCTGGTGCAATTTGGTTATGTCTTGGGAAAGATTAAGCAATGTTGATTAAGCTTCAGACAAACCAAACAAGGGGTAAGTTAAACAAGCAATAATGGCAAGTAGTTTCTACATAAAACTGTGGTTTGAGAAAGATAAAATAAACTGGTTGAAGAAAGAGAAAACAACTACTGTGATGCACTTAAACCCTTTTCCGGCACAAAGAGAAAAATGTTAGAACAGCTGAAGATGTTCAGATTAACACAATAGATATTACAAATACAAAAGGTGTTTTGCCCGAGCAGAAAGTAGCCACATCCTCTTGGAAAGGACACAGTAAAGGAAACATGGCCCAGCACCAGGTTGTAAACAAAACAGCAATGTTCCCCCTAAACACAAGGACCTATCATTATTGTTTTTGTAACCATCTCAACATCGCAATAAAAATTAATACAACTTGAATAAATACATTTAAAGCATGAAGGAAGCTGTTAACATGCACTTTATTGAGAAACAAAACAAAGTTGCCCATTCAGTTTGACTAAACAATCTGCAGGCATTTCATTCAGGTAAATTTCATCAATATTTCAGAGTATTAATGTTCCAAATTTAGCAGCTATGAAACACTTAGATAATTTAGGTAACTTCCAGTTAGTTGCAAAATTTCCTTGCAAAAGAAAAGTAGTTCAGTTGTGTACTGACTAATTATTATGATCATTTTCTCATATGGTTTATTTGTGATTAGAACATAAGAAAATATGATGGTTCTCAACATAATTCCACTTTATGGCACAAGATCTAATTATATGATTAAGTCCAAATTAAGGAGGCAAGTTTTTTTTTTTTTTCTAATGTATCAATTACTTTAAATTCAGAAATTTACATAAAACTGGAGAGAACCCAATTTACATGTGTATTAAATAAAAACAGACCTGAGGATGTAGTTAAACATAATACCTCATATACACTACTTTCTTGTGTGACATCATGGAAAAATAAAAAGAAATCGAAAACTGTGGACCTCCACATGCCTGGTTTATCGCTGGGTATCATTTCCAGATGTCTGTGGGCACCAGGTTCATCTGCTCAAGCAATTATGTGCAAGTCCAAGTAGCACGGGAATGTCCAGTCGACATAATGTTCAGGAAGGAGACATGTTCTGTTTTCCAACTATGAGAAATGCGTGAATCAAAGAGCAAAATACCTTATGAAAATGTTTGCTGACGCTGGTAAGAGTGTGTCATCATCCACAGAGAAGGACAACCTGACATGAGACACTTAATAGCTCATTAAGTGCAAAAAAAGACGCAGTTTTCTGGCAATTAGATAATGTTTGCTGATGTTTGTCTCATATCCCGGGTTATTTGGATTCTTTGATTCTGTTATTTCCCCGTATTGATGTTTTACTTCCCTTCATCCATATTTGTTTCCTCTGTTAGTTCAATTATTTTTATCTGATCAGTCTTGCCATGTTTTACTCTCAGCCTGCTTTAGTTTTATTCTTTGTGACTGTTAAAGATAGATTATTTCCTGGTTCTCCTGTTTGTCCTCCCTTGCTGCCTTGTGTCAGTCGACCATTTACTCCCCTTCTCCAGCTGCTAGTCACTTACCTTGCCTCACTTGCTCCCTTCCTAGATCTAGTCAGTTTCCCTATTGGTTCCCCTCTCTCTCCCTCCTCAGTCTGCCTCTCCTATCTCACACCTGCATCCCGTTAGCTAATCGGGTTCAGTTCAAGTCTTCTGTTCCAGTAGCAGTCACCCTCACAGTATTTAAACCCTTCTCCTGCTGACACTCCTTGCTTCTCATTCCCATCATACTCTGGTTACTTCCCCATTGACAGTCTGTTTGCTTTTTGTTCTGCTCTGGCTCCCTGGGATTTTTTTATTTTTATTTTTATTGCAAGTTTTCAGTTTTTTAATGAAAAAATATTCACCATAATCTTCACTCTAAGCTTCTGTCACTAAATTATGGTTCAGTACATTTTGGATTCACTAACAAACACATCATGACAGTCTGGGAAATTAGTTATTTTAAAAACTTCCAGAATATGTCACAAATCTTCAGTCACTGCCCCTCACCAAGCAACCCAAGCAGAGATGGTCAGCTGGTTTTACAGCTGTATGCATTGCACGATGCATACAGCACTCCACAAATACTGTATGCATCGTAAAATGTATTTTGATGTTGACTTACCACTCAGAAATTGGTGCCACATCCTTGATGGTTGTGCTAGATGCCCCATTTCTGCTTCTGGGTCTGACTCGGGGTTAAAAGTGCACTGTCGTATTATTGCTCATCTGTTTGTTATTTTTACATGCAACATTCAACTATAAAGAATGTGAATTCTTTGTATGTACTTTCCAAAAACAAAAACAACAATACACATTTTGGAAAGGTAGTAGCCAAGACACAAAGCCTTGGAACAAATAAGGGTTAATTACCGCATTCTGCCAAAGTTTAAGAGAAGTCAACAAAGTTAGTGTTTTGAGTCTTATAGAGATTTTACAGCACTGCCTTCAAATGTTATTCAATTGAAATATTGTTGATATACTTGCTTATTTCAGTGATTTAGTTCTTTAATTAAAACACATTATATGGATTTATTACATACAGACTGATGTTTTCAAGCGTTTATTTCTGGTGATTGACTGAATTTAGCTTTTTTTTTGTTTGTTTTTTTGCATAAGAAAACATGACATTTAGGTTTGTTACTATAAACAATTATCCAAGATTAATTCCTAATTAATTCCTAATTAACCTTTACATTAGGAACAAATTGTGCTTAATTGAAATTTTTATAATTTAAATTTAAAAATGCATATTTTGAGTACCCTACAAAATTTATTTTTACAATCTGATCATCATCTTCTTAAACCTTTTGGCAGCTGGAATTCATGGTTCCTAAATTGCTTCCTCATTGACTTTATTCCACAGTGAGTCACTAAGAGATGGCGTGTGTTCCTGGACAGACAGCTTCTAGTGGGAGCTCATAGGTTTCCTGGTTAAAACTGTTTGAAAACAACCCTGATGACAACCTTAAGGGCAAATCACAAACATTTAACCAAAACAGACAGAGTGTACAGTGAGCAGCTACATTCCGATCCTGTAAAGATGAAGACACCAAACATAGAAAAGTAAAAAAAATAAATAAAAAAATAAAACAGAAGAAAAAACAAGCACAAAATCAATAGAAAGCAAAAATTACATAATTAATCGAATAAAGAGACAACATAAATAAGACAAATTATAATGAACTGAATTTCAAAAGGCATTTCCTGTGATATACCCCGTTGAATCATCCCACAGAGGAGGGACCTCTAACTAGAGAAGGTCAGGTTTTTAAAGTTATAATGAGGGTTGACCAGCAGTAACACTGTGTACTGGATGACCCTGTTTGAAGATTTAGAGGTGCGTTTGGATTCAGGGGAGGTCAGAACGTCAGCTGTATATTGTCCAGCTGACCTCTGCAAGCCTTAACCTCGTCCACCCTGGAGCCCCCTGTACCAGGTCAGGAAGGGTGGTGCTATTTTCAAAAGGTTTCCTAACACATTCAGACAGAACAAGCTCTCACAGCTCCATAACCTTTGTTGAACCTGCAGTTGAAGTTTTCAGTAACATGATGGGTATTTACTGTTTTATACTGTTTATGTTCTTGTCAGGGAGTTTTTAAAATATTCTGGAGTTATTTAAACCCTTTTCTTACCCTCAGGTTAAGATAAGGAGTCAAACTGTATATTTAAACTCCCCTATGTGCTTCTTATCTCTAGGTGGGCCTCACTGTTATGAATTTGTTACTGAAAAGACTTCAGGAATGTTTTTCAAATAAATTTTAAACAGCATAAGATGATTTTTAGCTTTTAAGCAACTTGAAAATGTTGATAATCTAGGGTTCTACTACAGTTCTTGTCTGAAGCCGTCATCCTCAATGTCATATTTGTCCAATTACATTGGGGTTTAAACTAACGCAACATTTCAGAAAAAGAAGATCTTACCAGTCAAACATGGTGGTGGTAGTTTGGTATTCTGGGGCTGCTTTGCCATTTTAGAGCCTGGACAAACTACACTAAATTATGGTTCCTTACATTATCCTCTCTACCAGAAAATCCTGAAGAAAAATATCCAGCCAGTAAATTGAAGTGCACTTAATGCAACAGTAAAATAATTAAATGAATGGCCTAGTCAAAGGTTGGATTTAGAAACTGTGGCATGACCATAAATATTTTGTTCTTGGTAGAAAAGCCTCCAGTGTAGCTGACTGAAAATGCTTAAGCAAAAAATAGCAAACTGTAGTTAATCTGCAGTGATGCAAAAATGTATTGTCAGTTATTGCAAATGCGTGATCAAATCAGCAATAAAATTATTATATATATAGTTAAAATACAGAAGCAGGTTTTTTGAGTTGCTATTTCAGTTGTTGTTTATAAAAGCAACAAATTATATTTTATCTTTGCCTGATTTTACCAAATTATTTGATGGCCTGAAATATTTAAGTGTAACAAAAAAGCTAAGGTCTTTTGTCATATTTGGAGATGAATACTTTTTAGTGACACTAGATTAATTTACATGTCAGTGATAGGATTAAAGTGAAGTGAAGTGATGGGATTAAAATGAAACATTCAGGCTCAAACATGTTCAAACAGTCCCACAAATGTTTGGCTAAATGTCCTTAAACAAGTTCAAGTTCTCTCAGATGAACTTTGTAAATCCATTATTGAGCTTCTAGCATAATTGTGATTGAAAGTTTGACCACTGTTGTTAGCAGAGACAGCAAAACCCATTTGATTTGGTTGGTGTCTCTGCGCAGACCTCAAATCTGGGCATTGTTCACAAATTCAACTTAGTTGAGCTTGTCATTCAGAAATTGTGTTGTCACATTGCTTAATCCATTCTCCATGATTTAGGCCACAAGAATTTTGAGGTTGCTATAACTTTTCTCTATTATTCCCAATTTGTGCAACAAATCAGTAAAACTAGGAGCAAAACAACACTGCAGTATAAGTGCCAAATTCTGATGTTTGAACTGAAAGAACAATTCAAACAGACATCCAGCTCAAACTTTTTCTAATTGATAAACTTTTCTTTAAAAGAGATTTGGCTTATCTGTGCAAGTAGCTGCAAATGTTTACGAAATCTAAAGGTGTAAATTATAAAGCAGAATTTCACACTTTCTCAGTTCAAACCTACTTCCTTAGCCTGGATGGTGACCCTGGTTTTCCAGCTGTTATCAGTTCATGTTACGCTCAAAGCCTCGGAGGTTCCCAGGTTTTTCCAGCTTCCTTTCATCTAACAGAAACAGTTCAGGACTTCTTTGAGGCAAAGTGGTGACTCATCCAAATAAATTGTATTTATTTAAAGTGATGATCCTGGAATCTGTATTTGTTTATAAATGACTCCAAGAGACATTCCCTGCTTGTGCAAATCGGTTCTCTCTCCTCCATCCTTCCTGACTTCTGAGTTAGACTGTCCTGAATTTTGAAAATGTGTCAATCCGATAAACGTTGTCAAACAAATCTGTTTTTTTAAATGCCAACATAGAAAAATTAAAAAGTAGAGTCACGTACGATCACTTATGAGGACAAAGCAAAAACCTTTAGCAACACTGAATGTGGAATGTGTGTATAGAAAAGAATATCTATTGTCCCACAGTGTGAAAATTCAAGTGTACAAGAAATGTGATTTGCACAAATGTAAAAATAGAAAATAAAAATAAGAAACTGCATGTTAGAGGCAAATTTAAAGCATAAAAATACTATGCAGATATACAAAATTACATACTAAGATTCAAAGAAATGTCCCACTAAGTAGCATAATTAAAAAGAATCAATCAAAAAAAAGGAGATTGGGTCCTAAATAATTTTGACTGTTGTGATAAGAAAAAATCTACAACACATTCAACAATATGAATTAAATTTTTGGTTTAAATAACTACTGCAGCTGTATGTTGTACAATAATGTACATTGTGATAATCATATGTAAACTTCTGAAAACAAATGTGATTCTGATTATATTTATAGCCCAGAGTCGTTCCCCGTTTGGACGACAAACTTTGCTCTTTGCAAAAGCCAAAAGGTCTTTAATACACATTGTGTGTTTGAATGTTTGTCAGTCAGGAAATGGGACAGGTTGAAGGTGAGGTCAGAGCCATTGTGTACGCATGTGTGCGTGTGCGTGTGCGTGCGTGCGTGTTTATGTGTGTAACCTGATCTGCCTCCATTTCCTATGATTAAAGGGTCATACTCGTGATTTTAGTGTCAGAGCTTTGTTGCTTTACAGATAGATTTATTGTTGATTACAACAAATCCAGAGGTCAGAGGTGGAGGTGTACACCCAAACTTTTTCAGATTTATAGATGTAGAAGATTAAAGTAGGACTGATAAATCAAAACATAACCATTTTCTTTCTTTAAATAGAAGACAAACCACCTTGTGTACAGTACATCCACAAAAAGAGAAAATCAATTTACCCCACATTTGAACCTCACTATGTTACAGAATATCACATGTTTCACCTCAAATGTTTCTACTTGTTTGTTGATCACCAAATCACAGATTTCTTTTCAGGGCAAAAACTTTTAAAATGCTCAAGTTTTTGAGTAAGGTAATCTTTCACACAAGACACCCAGTATGTCTATTTTATTGCAGCAGCAATGTGAAGATTACAAAGGAACAATGTTCTGAAAAGTCACAGGATACGAGTAATGCACTCCAGAGTTACTGTAAGCTGTAGTTCTAACCACCCATTGTGATTTCTTAAGTTTGCACAGATTTGTAGGCTTAAGCATCTCCCCTGGCAGACCAAATCCTCCCTCACATTGTTTGAACATTAGTATGGAGTCAGCCTTCCACAGCTTTGGTTCTCATCCAAAGTAGCTGGAGCAGATGTGTTTGGACAGTCAGGAATTCTCTGAGGTCTTTGGTGAGCGGAGAACTTGCAGGAAAGAATTGTAAATGACGTCTTTGCGTCTGTGTTCATCACAGAGGAAGATACAAACCGAAAAATGTAGGTATAGAATGAGATATTGAGATGAGAGTTCATTGCACTTCTGGTGAGAGTACTGCGATGTACTCCCAACAGTGGCATAACTTTGTGATGTGAGAGCTGCATCAAAGAGTACGGGAGAAATGTGATTAATTTTAATATAAACAGAGAACAAAAAGCAGCAGTAAGGGAAGAAGAGAACAGAAGAAGGAGCAGGCAGGATCTGAGCAGAAGAAACACCAGTAATCTGTAAAAAAAAAAAAAAAAAAAAAAAAATTTAGTGACATAGTGATCAGGGGACTGTATTCAGAGGAATATTGACTATTGTGAGAAAGGCTGGAGATCAGAAACTGAGGGAAGGAGAAAACACACAGAGAGCTTCACTCAGGACTTTCTGCATGTCTTCATTCCTGTGGATGTGAAGGCTCTCTCCAGGTTCTTTGGTTTCCTCCTGCAGTCCAACAACACTACTGAGGGCTTAATTGGTCATGTGGAAGTATCTGTCAGCAGGACAACTGTCTGTGGCAGCACTTTGATTAAAACACAGTTGAATCATGCTTTTGGGTGAAAAAGCCTGCATCGTATCTATTGTTAAGAATTGTAGAATAAATGAACGTATAAAGTTGTCCATAAGAGATACAAACAACATGCCATTGTTTCCTGTTGGTGCATTTGTAAGGATGACAATTAACTCAGTTTTGTTCGCTGACAGAAATTAGGACAGATTAAAGTTCAATGGTGCAGCAAAAGTTATGTCAGATAAAGAATGCAGGCACTGATGGCGATGAGAGCAAAAGCAGACAGAAACTTAGGACCGGGAATAAGAGAATGTGAGAGTAATAAAAGAAAAAAGGAAAAAAGACATTAGACACAGTTGGAGGAAAAGGAAAATAAGGGCACAGCCTGACCACCGTAAGCACAAAGCAGAGAAATGAAAGCATTTTCTGATATGTGCTTCAAAATCTCCAAATTCATAAATACATACAGTGAACTACAAGTAAAACAAGCTGTCAATAAGTATTTAATATACCCAGCAATAACATTTAATATCAAAATGATGGACATTTGAATTCAGCAACAATGGTGAGTTTTTAGGCATGCATGCTTTGTTTCATGTCTCGTCACATATAGACTGTTAATTCAGACTTTGGCTCAAAACCCTCCTTATGTCAGTCATTAAGAGGAGGACTTGTTTGCTTTGAATAACTGCCTTGCTGCAAAAACCAAATATGCTTGATCTCAAGGTCACAAGCTGACGGCTGGTTATTCTCCTTCAGGTTGTTCTGGTAGACAGCAGAATTCATGGCGCCATTGTTATGTCCTAAAGCAGCCAAGCAGCACTCTACTGCTTCCAGGTTTTATTGTTGAGATGATACGGCTTTTTTAAAACACATTTTTTATGAAAGACACGATGATCTGCCTGCAAAAGTAAATCTGCTGGACTTCTCATTAGAAGACAGGCAACAATTCTGATTGCTTCACCAGATAGGACATGTTAAAGAAGAAAAAACAAAAAAACAGAAACCCTATGTGTTGCAGCTTTAATTATTTAATTGAAATCCATTGTAAGGATTTTAACCGGTCGCAATAAACATTCCAACAAAAATGAATCTACTGTCTTTTAGAACAATTTCTATAACAGTCAGTGTTGTAGTTGCAACAGCAGCTGCTACAACTAAATACAGCTGTGCCTATTTATGCAACCTGTAGAGGAGAACCACCTTCTGTGACTACAGGACTGAGAAGTGAAACTAAACCAACATGCAACCACAGTAACAAGTGTACATGGCAGCTGCATACAACTTCTACTTCAGCTGCACCTGCAAATATAAGAGTCAGCAACTGTCATATCACTGCAGTAAATAAAAATGTCAAAAAGTTCTGGAAAAGTTATGCAGCCACTGTCAGCTCTTGGCAGGGGAAAAAAAAGACGATGCACACACAGACTTGCTGCTGCATGGGATGTAGCAGCAGGAAACAGTTTAGTGCAGTCTCAGCGGCCCCAGTGTACAGGATGCATCTCACAGAGCCGGCTTCTCTGAGAAGAACAAACAAACTGCACCTGAGTCCCTGGTGGGGTTAAGAATGTATTTTCTTTTGAACTTTGGTCATCGTGACAGCATAATTTTACTCCAGATACTTTTATAGGACATTGAGAATTAATGTGTTTTTTGTTTTTTTTTGTCAGCTGAAGATGAATCTCTGGAGTAAACTTAATGTCTTTGGTGAAGACCTCAACTGTTCTGCTGTGTGTTGTGAAGACAGAGATTGCTTTTCTTTCTTATTCCTCATTAATGATCTGATTGCTAATAATAAAAGCAGGTTAAGCCACAATTGGAACAATGTCTTTATGACCAAACATCACACATCTGTTTACATCTACCACTAAACATGGATTATCACAAGTGACAATGTATTTTATCAGGATTTTTGGTGGTATGCTAGCACAAACAGGAACAGGAAATGAAATCATTCAAACCATCACTCCCCAAAAAGTGAGTGAGGCACAATTGTAACCCTATAAATACATGTGCATGTACCGACACTGACGGGCCAGAAAAAGAAAGAATTAATCAAAGAAGCTTCTATGAAATTCACTGTAATTTTTATGAGCTTTTGGAGAGTTCCACAACTCAAGATGGGAGAATCTGTTGAAAAGACAATTAATCACGCACTTAAAACTGTGATTTGAGGAAGAGTGGCTGAAAGAAAGCCATAACATCCCATTTTCCGTTTGTCACAACCCATATATGTGACTTTAAACACAAGGTGCTCTGATTGGAAGAGACCAAAATTTTACTTTTAGAAAAAATAAGACAGATGTGAACCTTTTTTCAGTAGGTGCTTGTTTATTGAGTTATGTTTTTATTATGTAAAGCACTTTGATCTGCCTCGTTCCTGAAATGTGATATGCAGATGAAGTTGACTTGATATAATAAATTCAGGGAATTTTTGGCAAAAATATAGAGGCTGCTAAAGACACGACACTAGAAAACAACCCTAAATATACAGACAGAACAATGATGGAATGGTTTAAGTTGTTTTTTACAATGGCTTAGTCAAAGTCCAGAAATAAAGTCGGTTGAAAATCTGCATCAGAACTTGTATACCACACTTTTCAGAGAATTATTCATATAATCTTATTAAGCAGTAGCTTGAGTTGATAGCATAAAATCCCAAAATAACCTTGTTTTTTGTGATAGAATAAAACATTGTTTTGCTAACTTTAAGTGCATCGTGATCATTCAGTGGAGAGTTGAGGGTTAATTCAGCAGGATTTATTAGTGCAGGATACCTCCAGATTAAGTGTAGGTGCAGAGGGTGGAGTGAAGCACAAGGAGGGATAGAGGAAGGGAAAAGTCACAGACAGGAAGAGGCACTGAGAGGAATGTGTTGGTCAAGAGGATATAACCATACGTAATGACCTATTTACTTATTTATCTGTTCTCTTTAAAGAACATACTGTCGTGTGAACAAGAACACACAACAACAGACACATCGCTACCTGTGGTGGCACTAAATTCTTTGTGATACCATATGCGGTTTCCCGCGGAGGTGAAAAAACCTTCAGATAAAGTTTTTGAGGGCTTCTTAAGAGGTTGGCAGGCGCTTTGGTTTGCACGAGCAGAGTGTTCACTCCCCCGCCCAGACAATGCAAAGTGCAGATCAGCTGGCAGATCAAAAGATAACAGACCAAGGCTCTAACAATGAACCTTTGACTTCAAATGGTCAAACACGTCACTGATTAGGTATCTTTGGTGCTTGGCAAATATGTCCAAAAAGACGTCATCAGGAGGAAAAGGGTGATTAAAGGATGGCGAAAGATAGAAAAATAAAAGGAGTCTGTGTGGAGCTCTTTCTGCAAAGTTTGAGTGCTTCCTTTCTCCCTTAAGCAACTCAAAGCATGACTGCACTGTCAATACACAAATCATCTGACAGAAGCCTGGCCTTATCTAGACAAAATATGGCTTCTTTTCATCAACAAGCATCACTCCGTGCTTGTAAAATAAAACATATTTCAGTAAAAGCCATAAAACAGGGGTTGGGTGTGTTAATGAGTGTGTGGATTGTGTTGGGTTGCTTCTTTGCGGCTCTATCGTTGGCATCCTGCTCTTATTTCACATCAGCATCTCCACCCATGTGGTCTGTGTGGGTGGTTATTATTGAGGTTATGCTCATGATAAGACTGCCAGAACACAATGTTCACAGAAGAGACAGTCAGATGGCTTAACCTGGTGATTTTGGCTAGTTTGTGTTGTGACTTGTGAGTCAAGCTTCTTCTGAAGGTTCTCAGACTCCGTGTCTCACAACAATATAGAGCAATAGGGGATTTATCCAAAATATTATTAACTTTAGTGTCCAGCAAAATCAATTATACAACTAGAAGTATTTTATATTTTGCAAAAATTTTAAGCAGAAATGTCAATGTATTTTATTGGATCAGAAATGGAAGGAAAATAACTTTAAATGGAAAATCTTCCATATGTGGCTGACATATGTCCTTTAACCTGCAATAACAAATAAAATGTAGTTCAGCAAGTTACATTCAGAACAAATAAAATCCTCTGGTGATTAATTTGACCTCCAAATAAATACAAATGTCCAGAAAAGCTCTCGTAGGTTTGTTAAAACATATTAGGAAAGAACAATATCCAGGCCATGATGCACACAAGACATTTCTAGAATAAAGCTGTGCGAACCTTCAGGCAGCGTTAGATTAGAAAGGTCAAATCATCATCCACAGACAGAAAGAGAACTTGACCAGTATCAATTGGACTGTTCACTTAATAATACTCTTAAAAGAGAGTATTATTCAGTGAGGAAACCAATGATTACATTATTATTTTTTCATAATGAATAAAAAACAAATTGTGATATGATAAAATTAAAAATATTACATAAAAGATATATTCATTGTTTTAAGGTTTGCATTTTTTTCTTCATCTTCCATCCAGGTTCTTGAGGACCCCTTACCTCCACCAGGTGTCCTCCCAGGGGGCCGAGGACCCCACTTTGAAAAACACTGCCCTACTCCAATGTGAAAAATATCATTTTTAACTCCACTGCCTGTATTTATTGTTTGTATATGTTCATGTATTCAGTTAACCATTTCTTTGCCAGCAGAAAATCTTTACTGATTGGAGAATTTTGGCAACTAATTGTAGAAACAGTAGAGAGGTTTTTCTGACAATTTAGCAGGTTAGAATTTGGTGAGATAAGTAATTTCATTTAATTCTCCTACTAAGGGTTTTTGTGACATATTTTTTAAACTAGAAATTCCCTTTCTAAAACCATTTACATTTTTTCTCCATAATCAGAAGTCTGTATCAACAAACTTCCTTGCTTCCTCTGGGATTTTGACAGAATCATCTTTTAACACTGTGTTTATGTTTCTGACTTGTCTCCGTTCCTTCCAAACATTTCAGATGTGATTATGTTTTGCGCTCATTGTAGCCCACTTCAGGAAACAAATATGTTCTTCTCTTACCATTTATAAAAATCATTTTGGCAGTGGCTTTTTTCATCCTTGCCGTGTTGGAAGTATCAGTAATGCCAAGGATTTAGTTTTTCTTAAGACTGCTTGATGTTTTTCCCATGGTTTCATTGTAACATTTGACCCAGGAATATGTGATGATACCTTAGGGAAGGCAATGCATGCAACCACCACTATCATGCAATAAATGTGAGTATTCATGCCACTCAAGGCAGAAACTAAGGCATTGCACAATGCTTAAGTGATAACTACCAAAAAAACAATCCCACAGCTCCATGATGTGCTCCTTGGTCAGAAGCGGAGCCAACCAAACAGTAAACATATTCACAACAACTCATTAAATGGCTCATTTTAGGTGCAATTAAATAATGAAAGGACTTAGGCCTCTAGTAAGCTGAGTTATAAATTATACCTTGAGGTGTTTTGTACCATTAGGAAAACAAAGCACAAACAGTATTATGAGATCTACCTCCCAGCTAGCTGGAAACACATGAGCCCATTGAAGGAGCTGGAATATCTTTCTGGGAAGAAACAAGGCTAGGAATCATTTTACAAGAGAAAGCAACCATAATCTAGTCCTGGACAAACTCATGGATGTGCCAACAATTAAAACAATCAAATGTGTCTTGATTTAAGTGTCTGCAATATATAATTTCCCCTTAAACTGACCGTCATGGATTCAAGGCATGGTATTTTTCCAGTCCGTTTCAGGACAAACAGCCTGAGGCTAATTCAAAGTAACCAATCAACCCAATAATCATGTTTTTGATAGGTGGGACCGTGGTTGCAGTTTGATGCAACCACAGTTGCATCAAATAAAAATATTTTTTATTTATAAAAAATAAAATGACACTATTTTTTATGTCATTAAAAAATAATGACATAAAGTAGGTGGAGGTGAAATTTTGACATTTTTATTTATGTCATGGCATGTTAGTTTATGCCATGACTAAACTAACATGTTTGACAAGAAAAATACAGAAAACAGCCTATTGCTTTCAAACAACCTCTTTTTACACAAGCTTGGAGCCAAATATCAAACTACAAAGCAATGTGAGCGAGAATGTTTAACTGAATGTTTAAAATTGTACAACATTCCAGCAGCCAAAGGTGGAGGTTTGTGGTTTTGCTTCACTGCTTCTACATGTGATCCAAAGATCTGGATATGAAAAAAAGAAGTTGTCCTACATGATGGAAATTAAACTATAGACTCCCAAAACCTTAAATGTACTGTCTGCTGTTCAGTTGTCAAGAGAACACCTCAGGCATGCCTTATACCCTAAAAGCTGTTCCTTGTCGTCTGATAGGCTGCTGTCCTGCTGTGATGTCATGAGTGCTGGCTTTAAATAAGGGCAACAAGCTCAGCTGCTTCAAAGTGTGGTTGAGGGCTGAAAAGACTGAGTTCACACATGAGAGAGAACAAAGAGGAAGAGGCAAGACAAAGTGCTTGTGTAACAGTTTCAATACCTTATCAAAAGGTGGAGCATTCTGAGAAGCATGGTTTGAATATGTTGTGGATTTAAAAGAACTGCAAGAATGAAATTATTGGACTGAAGGGAGCAAAGCCTGGAGGTAAGAAAACAGCAGTGCAAGTCTGCTTTACATACATGAGCTCCACTCACTCTGTGTTCCCATGGGTGCATTTACATATGCATTAAAAAAAACTGACATCCACTCTGATTGCTAATTAAATGTTTTAGGAAAATATTATTATTACAGTCAATGCCATATTGTTTATTTTAAGGATTTGGCTTCAAATTAGAAATTAGAAATAAGATAATCCACTTCTTTCTGAAGGATTTTATCTCACATTAAGTAAACCATTCAGATTCTGTTTCTAATGTTCTCACAGTTGCCAGATGGAATAAAATAGTGCAACAGAAAATAATTTTCTGAACCAGTCAAAATTATCATGCATGGTTTGTATTATTTGGACAGCAAAACATTTTCAGTCTTGTACTTAACAGTTTGTTTTGGTAACATGTTTATTCTAATGAGTACAGAAAAAGCTGGGGGTTCAGCTTTTGCTGAAATATTTTGATATTTACACGTCAAACAATCATTTAGGGTTGATTATGGGTGTCTTTTTAGTGATCTCTGGCATAGAGATGGTCAGAGTTCGTGTTGCAAGCTGTGTTCTTGCAGGTAATCATCAAGAAAGTTATTGATCAGCAGCACAGGGCAGCAAACAGTTCAAGAGCCATTAGTTTAAAGGGTAAAAGGGGGAGCTGATAAACAGTGGTCATAGCAGATATTTATAAATCATAATAAAATGCTTGTAATATTAAAATAATGCCTGAAATAGTGAGCACCACATCATCATCTCTCATGGCCAGTCTTTCCTCTACTCATTCATTATGTCTGAAAGGACCAGGTGAGCACAGGTAATGAAAGATTGATTTTTAAAATGAGTTTCCTGATGATCCATCATATTTCTGACATGTAATACGCACAAGGATGTGGACTTTTTCTTTCTATGATGACAAATCCTCTAAAAATCCAAAAGAAAGACTTACAATTCTGACTCAACAACAACAACAACAAAAATCTGAGATCCTTTTGAGCCATGTTGACAGCATCGCTTACATAGGAGAGCAATTTCTCTGATTTTCATAAAACAACAAACCTGTCATGGTCTGCTTTGGCACTTTCAGTGTGTCCTAAATATTCAGTGCCTTTGCTCGCTGGCATGCAGTAGAACTGAGTAAACATATGCGAATCAATGCTGCTCCTTACAGATGCCATCAAATTGCTCTCCAAGTGTTTGGATTATGCTGGAATTAAGCCAGTTAACATTTTAAGCAGAAAATCCTGTTAACCTTACAGCATTTACAGACATCCTGTACATGTGAATATTAAATAAGCAGTGCCACTCTCAAGGAATAGTTTTGATTATTTTAAACTGAGGATTTGTGAAGTCTTTATTTGCAAAATGTTCTTTACCTGCAGTAAAAAAAATTAAAATAAAAATCACAGCGATAAAGACCTAACAGCCAGATGGCCACTTCAGTTCATTTGATTTGATTTATTTCATTAATGTCTAAAGTGAGTCCTAAAGGTTTGGCATTCTGGATCCTTTGCTTCTCTCTGGATCAACACACCTGACAAAATCTTCATTCACTTAATTTAAATACAGAATATGTGCTGTTATTTCTGCTTTATATAACTGCACAGTGTTCAGTGAGCAAAGCTTGAAGTGATGAAATTCATTAAGCCACAACTTCTGATTTTTTATTTTTTTTATTTTGCTGCAGTACCTGCAAACTCTCACTCTCTGCCTGTTTTTGCTCTTGTGCTGTAATAAGAGACATCAAGACCTTTTGATAGCTATATTATAACTTTAGGTCTAAAGAGGGGATAGGCGTAGATAGGCGTAAAATCCAAAGGTTTATCATACTATTGTTTAAAACAATGCAAATACAGTCATAACTTTTAAGGTTCAATCATGTTTTGAGAAAATTTAGCCCTTTAATTTCTGGTAATATAATATATCACGTCGATTTGAATCTTTTCCATTTGAGTAGTTTTAATTACTCAGTTTGAGTATTTGTTAGGTTTACTTTCTACAAAATTACTGTGATATGACAACTGTCTACTAAAGTTTTGAAACAACCACTGATAATAACTTTACAGAACTTCACTTAAAGCATTTCAACTCTCCTCTTTAAGTTTACAGTTAGAATCATCTGAGAAGATTGAAGTCTTTCCTACAAAGACCTCCATATCCTGAACCCGTGCTGACCTAACAGTGCCAACCATCCCCTATGTTTGACATGGACGGTCAGAATAGCAAACAAGGAAAAGCATGCATCTGCTGTCAATTAGGCCACCTCAGTAAAAGAGCCGTTCTGCTCAGCCAGTCAGCCCTGTGTAAATAAAAGTGGTTTGTTCATGCATGACATGTAATAAATAAATGCTTATGAAATCAAAAGTTTATAGTCATGGCCTAATGCAGAAAAGGTCATCAGGTTTTAATTTTCTTACATGCCTGCTTTCAGCATTCTGCTTACTGCAGCTGTAAATTGCATCTAGCATGACAGCAGCAATCAGGATTTTGTTTTACTACCATTTCTTTTGGCTCCTTGGTTTTGGTCGACCTGTACCTGCGTTAAATAATGCGCATTTTACTTTAGCTGCAGGCTGTCGCAAGCCCAGATTGTTCCCAGCTTCAACCTGCTTGCTTGTTGTATACTTAAGTGGGCTGATTAGCTCAGAGTGCAAAAGCAAAGTGTACAAAGTGTACGCTCTGATCCTTGGAACATGTTCGGAAAAATGTTCTAGACTTCTGATGACATGATGGTTTGAACAGAGACATCTGTGTCTTCAATATCCTTTTCTGCATTTTGCACAGCTTTCTTTGACTTAGTGATAACTTCAATATAGTAAAGTGAAGAACTGACAAGATATTATAGCAGTATCACATGCTGCCAGTGGATTAATGTTATCTGACTGAGATAAAATGCAGAGATGCAAAAAGCTGAATCTGATGAACTCATGATTACACCAGGGAACATTTGGCTTCCTCTGTGAATGACTACATACGCCAGCTCATGAGACAGCGACAGATCCTCCTTCTACATTAAACATAGCCTATTTTAAATGTCTTTAACCTACTGCAAAAGAAATAATTATCTTCATATAAGCAGATCGTATAATTATATAAAGGTATGACACATTCATTTAAGGAGAGAGATGAGCAGAAGTCTGATGGGGAGTTTTGCATTCAGACCAATCGTTAAAGGAGACACCCTTCCTCACTTACCACTGCATATCATTTCCTGTATACTGACATTACTTCTGTAAATATTTCACTGCAAAGTGAAAACATTAGCAAGTTGATCCACCTTAAGAATTTGAGTTGTGAACTAGAACAGTATTGAAAAAAAATTATTTATTGTTTGTCCCATATGGTGACAGAAATTCTTCTTTTAATTGAAAATTCAGAATTTATACAGATTAAAGTGATATATATTACCAATTTAGGAGCAACAATATGTTCAAAGTATAAATAATTACACAATAAATTCAAAGACAAAAACACATTGTTAGAGAAAATTAATCGTAAAGAAAACAACAATTCTTTAACGCATCTTAAAAAACCACATCATTCTAATAGAGAATCCATTTTAGGTGTTATTCCACTTCTAGTCCTTTATTTTTTAAAAGCACTATAAAGTTTTTCAAAAAAAACCTTATTGTTTTTTAACCAATGAGTAGCATAACCTAGAGAATGGTCCTTGTTGGAACTCAGTACTTTCTAGACTTGATTCAAAGGTAGAGTTTATTATGGGAAGGTGCTAAACATATTTTACTGGTTCCTATTTTAGCCATCTCCCAGTGTAAACTCTATTACAGTCGGGCCTTTCCTATTAAATTTTACATTCCTTCAGGGACATGTTACACAGGCTTTATGCATTAAAAATATATGGAATGTTGTAAACTTCCTCTAACTCATAAGTAGTTTTTAGACTAATTTAAGGTGCAGCTGAGATTACTTTCCTCTCCTTTGCTTTAGAAGTCTGGAAAATCGTGTAAAGTTAATAACAGTCACACTTTTTTCCCAAGATTTTGAGGGAGTTTAAAGATGTTTCTTTTTAAGTTCAAAAGTATCATCGCTTGGACAAAATTATTGATTATGGTTTTAAAATAATAAAAAAACGTCATTGCAAAGAATCGTCTAAGAATTAGTTCCTCTTTAAAACGTTTCAGTTGCACATTTGCAAAAGGTTTGTAATGAATATAGTTTTAATCATAGTCTACTGTTGCTGTAAGTGGAGACGTGTGTCACTATCTTACTGATGCTGAACCAGCAACACTGCTGTAACAGGAAGAAGCTGAGTTGGGAGACAATGTAATTTTGTTCTGGAGTTTAACCAGAGCGAATAAAAAATTAGATTTTAGCAAAGAGACATCAAGCTGAAATCCTGGTCAGAGCTCTTATTCACTCGGATCTGCATCTGTGACATACAAGACTCGTCACAAATTCATCTTTTCACAAAGTTTGCAGAGAATTTAAATCAGTTATAGAGTGCAGCTGTTGTGAAGGAATCAATGCTGAAAGTTTCTATTTAAAATTCACATGGAGACATTTTTCCTGTCTGCTACAGACTACATATTTACCACCACAGATGAGAGGGAGTAAAGGTTCAGAGATAGTCAGATCAATAAGCTGGATGTTTAGTTGTTTCATATTTATCCTCATTTAACTTTAGCCTGTAAAAAACTGTAGATGTCACATATATGTAATTGAGCCTTATCACATGCATTGTAAAAGATTTAACTTCCTCTTATGTTCTTGTTGCTTCTCAGATTGCTTTTACCATTATCACCAAATATTTTGTATTGTTTGTCTTGACAGTAGATCATGGGAGGTGTGACTTTTGTGCCACCATCCATGAACCAGACACAACTCAGCAATATCACCAGTTCACCACCGGAATATAATGATGTGGAACTTGTGCTGCTTGGTGTTGCCATGGCTATTCTTGTCCTAGCAATAGTTTTTGGTAAGTATAAAAAATGCCAGTCACAGTGTCTTGCAAACATTTTCACACATGTGGAACTCTGCTACATTTTGCATCACAGAAACAAATCTCCTTGCGTTCATTAGGATTTTATGTGATAAACCAACAGCAAAGAATTGGAAGCAGAAGAAAATAGAAGCAAATCTTGAGCAACTTTATAAATGTATAAATATTGTGGTGTGTATTTGTTTTCACCTACGCTGAGGGCTTAAACCACCAGTTGCTGCCAGTTTTTGGGATTATGTCTCCATTTTCAATAAATATCCTGAGACTGGCATTTTTAATATTTGTCTTTGCTTAACCTCAGTAGGTGTGGATAGAGAGCATATGTGAACAAAATCTTCACATACCAGTACCAATTTGTACTGTGTTCACATCCCAATAAAATTAATCTTTTCCAATCTTGTCAAATATTTTTGAATGGGTTTAGATTTGGGCTTTGAGAAGGCCATTCTAACACTTCAGTAAACCTATATCTAAACCATTCTTTTACATCTCCAGCTGCCTGTTTAGGACAACTGTCCAGCTGTAAATTAAAAATCTGATTCCTAAAACATTTTTTTGTTGTTTTTTCCGGTGACTGCATCGTTCTTCATGATGCTGTTCACTGATGTTTACAGCACAGGTTACATTACACACAGGTGGACTCCTTTTAATAGTTAGGTAACCTCAGAAAGTGACTGACTGCAGTTGATTTTATTTATGGGGCTGAGAATAAAGGCATGGTACACCATTCAGCGTTTTAGTTTTGAGAAAAGTTAAGAATCTTTGTCAATTTTTTTTCCCTTTATACTCATGTACCAATTCATACTGTGTTCACATCCCAATAAAATTAATTGTGGTTGCAGAGTGCAATTTTTTTTTTTTTAAACTTCAAGTGGTGTGAATACTTTTGTAAAGAGCTGCACTTTCTTTGGCTGGATTATTGGAGAATCAAACCTGATTGATTTTATGCTTTTAGTTCAGTAGTCATTGTTTTCTGTGCAGGTAATGTGATGGTGATAACAGCCATCCTGCGCTTCCAGAGGCTCCAAACTATCACCAACCTCTTCATTGCCTCACTGGCAGTTGCTGACCTCATCATGGGTGTGATTGTGGTCCCTTTTAGCTCCAGTAACATTCTGCTGAAAAGCTGGATGTTCGGAAACTTCATGTGTGACTTCTGGACGGCAACCGATGTGTTGTGTGTGACAGCCAGCATAGAAACACTGTGTGTGATTTCTCTGGACCGCTACCTCGCTATTACGAGGCCTCTCCGCTATCCGACACTGCTCACCAGGTAAGACGGCTTTTAAACGATAAATATATGAATCATTTTAATTTTATGGAGAAAACTGTGTTTAAAATCCCAGCCAGATAAATACTGTAAGTTGTTTTCAGTCTATTGACAAAGTTTCTTGGGTGTGGCCAGAAGAACAGGTTGATGGAAAATGTTAACCTACAAATCCCTTAAGACAGTGGTGCCCAAAGTTAGCCCTGGAGGTTTGGCATCCTGCACGTTTTAGTTCTCTCCCTGGTAGCACCAACAACCTTTTCAACATGTCAGTGTTCTTCTTAGGCCTTCTAACCAGCCATCATTTGATCCAAGTGCATTAAACCAGGGAGAGAACTAAAACATGCAGGGTGCCAGCCCTCAAGGACCAACTTTGGGCACCACTGCCTTAAGATCTGAAGCACTTTTTGCAAATGTATGCAGTTGACCTTAGCTCTCCATTCCCTAGCTAATAGGTTAAGCTCTGCCAAGGTAATTATTAACCCTTTTAACTCTGCATCATTATGTACTTCCACCAAAACGTGCAGTTCTTTAATGCTTCTGAAAGAACATGGGTTTGGGCTTTTTTTCTTAATGTTAAGACATGTAAAAATCAACCTGCTGGTGTGTTGTTTAAATTAAAACGAGAAACTGAAAAGCTGTCTTACAAAACCACCTGTTTACAAATGAATGCCATGTTTTACCAAGCATGCAAAATCTATGCGCATACTTGAGGTTTTGCTTTGTGTTTTGTAGATCACTTTAGTTGTTGAGAGGTGGGTACTGGTTTAAAAATGAAAAGAATCTGGATTTGCAAAGTTCCAAATATCACTGGACTTTTTCAGTTCTTGCTTTGGCAACAGGCTTGAAGTACCTATTGCAAGCCAACTCTTTAGCTTAGACAAACTGAATGAGTTGAGCTTTGACTAAAAGTCAGGTTGAGTAACGGCACATTCAGTATGTACATGTGGAAAAGAGTTATTTATGCACCGGACAACACAGAGAAAATGCTAATCACTGTCTGGCATCGCAATTAAGTAACGTAAACAATGAAAATTTTATGATGGAAAATTTCAGAGCTTTTTAAACAGTAATGTTTTATAACTTTGTTTCACAATGATACCATCAACAGGCCCATGCCCCCAACTTTACCCTATTTTGACATTTCAGACTGCAGATGCATATCTGAGAATCCCTAATACAAACTAATATGGTTAGTCTCCAAGCAACTCATGCTTCAAACTGTTTTCATTCCAAGTCTCATAAAAAGGCCTTTTTCAGAAAGGCCATTTAGGAAACCACTTTGCAAAGTGGTTTGCAAAGGCAACATTTACAGGTAGATATTTTATTTCCTGATTTATAACAACAGCTGTCACTGATCTGCATGCTTTTTATCATCTTTCTCATGTTTAAACTTTCTTGTCTCTTGATGCTTACCAGGGCTCGGGCTTTCACGGTGGTGTTTGTAGTTTGGGCAGTGGCCTCTCTCATCTCCTTCCTGCCCATCTATCTCAAAGTCTGGGTGTCAGACAAAATACCAGCTGTGGAATGCTTATACAGTGAGACCTGCTGTGAATTCAACACCAGCGCGACATATGCAGTCTGTTCCTCAATTGTGTCTTTCTATCTGCCACTGGTGGTGATGATTTTCCTTTACACCCGTGTATTCCAAGAGGCTCAGAAGCAGCTGGAAAAGATCCGAGGAAGGCAACGGCACTTCTACCACCTTCATAAGTCTGCACCGTTGACTTACCCAGAAGACAGCCCTGCACTGAATAAACTCAGGACAGGAGCGGATGGAGAGGACAGACTGAACATGCAGCAACCTGAGGATATGGACAACAGGCAAGAGGAGAAGAGAGAAGAAAATAGAGCGAGGATGGAAAAAGAAGGCAGGCAATCTGCTTCAAAGCGTCTCAAGTTCTGTCTTAAAGAGCACAAGGCTGTGAAAACGCTGGGAATCATCATGGGAACTTTCACATTGTGTTGGCTACCATTTTTCATTGTCAACATCGTCGTAGCTTTTGTAGATCTCGGTAACTATAAGGAATTATTTCGATTCCTTAACTGGCTAGGTTATTCCAACTCTGCCTTCAACCCCCTCATCTACTGCCGCAGTCCTGATTTCCGGCACGCCTTCCAAGAGATCCTTCATTTGAGGGGAAGAATCGTTGGATGGAAGGGGGCATGTGGATGGTGTAGTGAGAGACACAACTACCCCAATTCTCCACGGAGGCAGAATGGGAACTCAGATTTGAACCGTGTCAGGGGGCTGGACACTCAGGAAACATCAGTGTGGACAGGAAGTCTGGAGAGCTCAATTCAGGACAGCTCTCTGACCCTGGCTCTACCAGCGTCATGCTCAGAGCAGGTTCTAGATGTAGCTCCCGGTTCCTTAACCAATTGGGAGGAAAACAGCTCACGCAGTAGGACTTGTAAGGAAAATGTTGCTTCTATTGCTTGACCAAAAACGATGACATTAGACCTTAAATTAAAGGGGTGGTATTATATAAAATGAACTTTTTTGAGCTTTGCATAATATATTAATTTTATTCCCTTATCAAAAACATACATGTAATATTGCCTCAATTCTTTAAAGCATGTTTGAGAAATCTTTTAATCTCAAATTGCAACCATTCAACTGTCCAAAATGCCTGGAATTGGATGGACTTAGCTACACCTTCGAGGACGCAGCTCCTCCTCAGAGTTACGGTTTTCAAGCTTCTGTCTCACAGAGCATCCCTCTCATTAGAGTCTGCCCTGCTACTCAGCTCCTTCAGACTAGCCAGCACCAATTAGCAAACACCTTGTGGAACTGTCCATCTGCCAAGCTTATTATACAAGCTACTTCTCAGTGCAGCTTGAGAAGTAAAAATGTTGCTAAACGGCTAATGGAGGAGTACTGTTGTGATGACTTCCTGAAGGCAAAGTTTCAGAAAGAGGAGGAGTTTTTTAAAGATACAGACACCCAATTAAATCAGGAAATAAAATTTTCTTTAAATCCCATTTGATATGTAACAATTGAAGGTAACATAGTTGGTTGATTGCGCTATAAAATGGCACTATATGCCTGAAAAATACATAACACTGCCCCTTTAAAAATACATTTCTATATAGCATTAGCTAATTTGTTTATCTTTGATGGACTGATTGAACTTTCTGGTGTATAACATGGCTGGATAAGATTATATTGTCTCAGTGTTACTGTGGTTTTACTTGATATCCATGTTCTTCTTCCCTATTGGAGTTTTTTTAATTGCATTCAAAAGACTGAAATACAAAAATCAGTGATCTAAGATTAATTTAGCATTCATACATTCACCCAAACAAAAAATATGGTTACAAAATTGTGGCATGCCATCAATTTCTCTGGATTCTTTTAAGGAGGTGAATGGGAGAACTAATTACCTGTAACAATGGAAAATATTAACATTGTAACATTTGATTTATATGAAACAGTCCATTTGATCTTAAGCCAATCTGAATGGTGTCTTAAAGAAATCGATCTGTAAGGAAAGTTAAAATAAATGAAGATTTAAAAACAAGGCTTGAGTTTACAAGATAATTTACATATAATATTATTAGAAATTATATCATCCTTTGATATAATGATGGTACTCACCTGGGTTTGCATCCATCTCTTTGGAGTAGTTTGTGGGATATTTAAGATTTTATCCACAAGTAGAGTTAGTGGTTTATTGTATAATGTCTTACTGAAATATTTACACCACTTGAAGATTTTCAGAAACTGATCACTGAACAGCAAACCTTATTGTATAGATCAACACAAAGTAGGAAATATGAAATGAGTAAAAAAAAAATATGCAGATTTTCTTTTTACAAATTTGAGAATGTAAAGTGTGACATTGATCTGTTGTTGCACAACCTTTATTCTGATACCCCTAAATAAAATGTATGTGTGGAGAAAGGACATATCTAAAAGCTGCAGAACGTCTTCAGGACTGGAGTTGAACTCCTTTGTTCTAGAAGGTTTTGATGCAAATTTTATTTTTCAACACCTTTGAATGCCTTTTGTTTCACCTTCATTTATAGACAATGCATTTTATGTATTGCTTTGTGTGGGTCTGTCACCTATAAATGCAGAAAAATGGTTGTAATATGATCAAATATGAGAAATAATTTTCCAAGGCCCCCTGGTGTGCAAAGTTAAATATTTTACTAAGCATACAATACAAGTTTTAAAAAGGCCTCGTATTGGACGTGACGCAGTTTTGAATCATTTATTTAGAAAATAGTACATTGTATGTTGGAATAATGGATCATTTGGTCAGTGAGATGAAAGACTGGTTTTCACCGGCAGCTACAAAGGTGACTGTATTCCACAATATCCTCTTCATATTTCGACTGTCTTAAGTTTTACATGAATGTTGAAGGTACTGGTATGCGCATATTGTTCAGCTGCAAAAAACAACAGATGATTGTATCACTGGTTCATCTGTTAGCAATTGCAGGATAACATCCAAAAATGGCACATTTGATGATGTTCGACTTTATTTAGCTTAGCAATGTTACTGACTATGTAGATTTTTAAGAGCTATAGAGAAAGTCACTCATTACTTTAACAAGTGATTTCAGGTTACTTCATTCCAAGCTGTTTATTGAAAATGTTCTCCTTTAAAAATGTGGCATTTGTTGCCAGTTTTTGCAGATTAAATTACACATATATGTGGTAGTGTGAGAATGTGCTATATCTTATCTGTATATTCCATAGCAGACGTGAATGTTTAGATAGGTCAAACAGCTTTAGCTATTGGGAAAGTAAAGATTTAAACTGTTGTCCATGTTAACCACAATGTGTTGAGCTTACTGTGGTTGATTATAATCACATTTATCATAATGATGCATCAGCAAATGTTTTTGTTCAATATCTGTATCTGCCTAAAAGGCCTGATTGCCCTGACCGTATATTAAGAAAAGTTTATTTGTCCAGTGAAGTTGTTGCATTTTTGGGTAAAAGGCTGAAATGTTATCAGATTTGTTTTAACAGCCTTGTTCTGAGTCATCCAAATATCCTTTGCCAGTTGATTATAAAGGCATGAAAATAAACGTGGAAAACAAACTCATTTAGGTTTTTAGCCTTTCCAGGATAAGCAGCACCCCTTAGAAATATACTGGAGTCAGATCACTTTTTCTTGAATCTTTTTACAAAAATAAAACTCCATCCATTTAAGTTAGACTATGTGTCAAAGCTATGAATGTAAAAAACCAGTCTTATCTGTTACAGCTTTTAAACTGCTCTGACTGCAGATATGGTCCAGGTGTTTTTCAAGAGTGATTTATAAAGGACAATAAAAATCTACCTAACTTCAGTGGTAATGAACGGTGACTAAAATAAATGGGCTTCTGTGTCTTATAATATAATTAAAAACTTTCAAAGTGAGAATTTACTACTGCAACAACGGATTAATTAATCATAAGGCTTCTCACATGTCTTAACCTGTAGAGTCCCTTGTTTCCTATCTTGAAAAGTGACAAAGAGAAAGAGGTCTATTGCTCCATCAGAGGAACAGGACTAATAGACGAAAAATAGCAGTTTATAAATTGATTATGAATACACATATATTTTTTTGAAATAGCTTCTTTTACCTTGACTTTCTTTGGTCATTGAAAGAATGAGGCAAGATTATGCAACTGTTTCTCACTGCATATATACATAAATGTATAATTTCATATTTCAAATCTTTACAGGTATGACAATTAATGTGGAAGATGGAATATGGTTAGTGATTAACCTTCATCTCATAGCATACTAGTTTTAGACCACAAAAAAGAAAAAATCCCGATTTGCATGGCTAATAAGGTTTTTCCAAATCCAGACAAAGCGTCCATTAAGCAGAAAAAACCCTGAACTTTGCTCACTCTGAGGCAGAAAGACTTACTCCATGTGGGGGTGGATAAGATGAGGGGTTGTGGGAGCTCCACTTATGATAAGATTATGAAGAACAGCTCCATTATTCTGAGTTCCCTCCCATTAAACCTCAAAAGCATTTACGGTGGGATAATTGTTTATGAGATAAACATCTGAGGCCCTTAACTTGTGACTATCAGATGGTTTCTTTTGCTTCCCTGAATTCATTTTCTATCATCACATAGTCACTGGATCTATTGATTGTCTGTAACGCTCACTTTACAAACACAGTGCTTTGTTTACGCATGTTTAAGTGGTTACACAGAATAAAATGATCTGGGAAGATGCTCAGTTGAAGCGGAATGTAAAAACTTGTTTTGTTGTTGTACTTTTTGTATTGTGTAAGTATAATTGGTTGTGTGTTCTACATCTGAAAGACTCTTGTGTAAGGTAAATAGTTTTCATATTTAAACCAACTTGCAAATCTTGTTTACTAATTATTTTTAAAAAATAATTACAGCCAAACATACATTTGCCTGTAAATATTAAGCACATATGTTTGAACATCTGTCTTAAAGAGACTTTTCCTGTGGTTTATATATCCCTAGCTCTCATCCTACCGAAATTCAAAATTATTCCTGGTATTCTTCAAAGACAAAAAAGAAATACTTTACAGATTTACTTTCTGAAAATGTCTAATCCTAAAGCCCTTCATATTTAATGTTGGATGCCAGGCCAAAAAACTCAAAACAACTTTAAATTATGCTTGTACTCTCAGTTTCAGAAGCTTTTCAGAGAAAAGCATTTTTGTTTTCTACCTCCTTAAGATCTAAATGAATGTCATCTCACTGCTGTAAATATTTATTCATAAGCTGTTATATATGTTTGTAAGTAAAAGAACAAAGTTTCAAACTGTGTCATTTAAATATGTTCCTTTGCTTGTTGGTGAGTGTGTGTTTATTTCTGCGAGTCAGTTTTGTGGTGCTGCGGGAGAAGGAGGGGAAGCAGAGCCAGTCAGATCCAGTTTTTTTCTTCTTTTTTTTATCTCAGATACTCACTGCTTGATTTCTAAAAACAGAAAAGCAAAAGATTTGGGGAGTTTTTGTGAAGCAACTTACAGTTACAGCTGCTGCTGTTGTGGACAGACAGTTGGAGCTTTCATGGAGTAAGGCTCTATTAAAAAAGTTGTAAGAAGTTCACATATGTGTGCTTGAAAGTTGTTTACTTGTCCAAGAAAGCAACTATAGTTCTAGAAACTCATGTACAAAAAAATAATGGCCATTTCAAGATTCTAACAACTAGCACAAAAAACTACAGCTACTCTGACAAGTAACAGCTAGTCAGAGAAGCTAACAGACTTGGCTTATCCAAGAGGATTTCTGTGTCAGTAGTGAAAACTGAAAATGTTTTAAATAATCCCATTTTTTATTTTTGAGAGAAATCCTTTCCTGTGTCTGATTTCTATCTTGCAGTGCTTTTTTTTATATCTCAGCACACAACAGCATTGTGAAAAAGATTTAAAAAGAAATTGGCAAACAGTCTAATACATTGTTGACCAAGAAGTGCAACAAAGATTTCACTAGTTCACCATTAAGGTATTCCAGAAATGTCCATAAAATCCGGGAAACCTGAAATTAGGAAATGCGAGTTGCGTTTCAATGCCCCTTTAACCTTTTTAGCTAAGCTCCTGAGACAGAGCCTTTCTGTGCTCATCCAGTGGCCCGCGTTATTCAATAGGACTCGGCTTGCACGTTTTCCTCAGAGAGGCTTCGACGTGCGTGTGTGTGAGTGTTTTGTGAGCCATGAGGAGGGTCGACAGGTGCAGGCACTCACAGCAGCTACAGTATCAGCTGCTACAGAGGAAATGCTATCAGATATACTGCTGCAGTACACAACGAGGGAATACACTTCAGCTGTAAGATCATCTTTGTTTGTTCGTTTTTTCATACCAATACAAGTGCATTATGTATTTAACATGCACCTTTTCATTGTGTGAACTGTTTGCAAGGTTTATCTAAATGTACCTCTTAGGAAGTGATTACTTTTATAGGAAAACATCGAAGATGATTGAGATGTCATGAGTCAACATAAAGATGAAAACAGGATGTGTAATTTCTTTTCACTTAATAGTTAATTAAATCAGTTTACTATTAATAGAACATTGATGCAACATAAAAAAAATCCTTGATATCAAAATGCTATTGGAAATTTAACAAGAAAAAAATAACAAGATCGACCACTGTAGCCACTCTGACCTCACTTGATTTCAGAATGGAACATGTGGGAAAATTATTTGTTTACTGTCAACTGCACAGTCTTTCAGTTTCACTACTTTCAAACACTTTCAAAAGTGTATTTGAAAGTAGTCTTTCATAAATTACTGCAAGACTTTTGGGCCATGTGACATCCAGCTTTGCATATTCGGAGACTGAGGTGATAATCAACAAAGTATCTCAAATTTAAAATAAAATGTAAATGACCATCAATTTTAAAAAATATGCTTCAATCTAAGTCTTTTGCAGCTCTTTAATGTTTTTTTTTCTCTGGGATTAGCCTGTATTTATCTCTGGATCCTGCAGCTCTCCTTTCATCTGGTTTTTATCCCTTTTCTTGGTGAATAAGGATTCTGCCACAATGTAAGGGAACTCAAAAGGGACTGAGTAAAAGAATATTAATTCTTTTCAAACTTTCAGTTTTGAAAAGAATTGAAAAATATGTTTCATATTCCTTCCACATTGCAGTAATGCACTACTTTGTGTGTTTTTTGGGGGGGGGTTTATCCCATACAATCCCAACAACTTACCTAGATGTTTGTGGTTGTAGCTGTACACACTGTGAAAAAGATCAGGTATGACTACTTCTAGGGATAATTTTGTTTTATAAATCTGTTCAAACCCATTTCTCTGAATGTCTGATCTTGTGTGCAGTGTTGCAAGTTATTGTAAGTTATGACAACAACTGAAGACAATTTGAGTGAGTATGTGAGTGTGAGTATGACTTACATAACTTCCTTTTTTCACAGGAGTTTATTTTCTCTTTTATTTTTGCTTTTCAGTTTTTCCTCTGGGTGTGTCCCGAACATGGAGTCAAACTGAGTTTGAAGCTTTCTATTGCAGCACCCAACCTGAGCTTTTCCCTTCAGATAAACACTTACATTTACATTCAGTTTTTTATAACTGTTAAAGTTGACCTTGATATGTGTATTTGACTTATGCACCATTAAGTGCTGACAAATATGCACATATGCACCCATGCATTCAACCTTGCATGCATGCTGTGTCATGTAGTACGTGTGAACATACTTGCAACACATCAGCACAGGCCAGATATTCAGGACATGCAGATCATACGTTTCATAGATACACAATGTCCTGAGGGAGTGTGTGTTACAGAGAAAGAAGGTTGTGCCAAATGTATCTTATGATAGGACAGTTTATAGTTAGTGAGCCTGAGCTGCTGCCTGAGCTGTTACCGTCCCAACATCCCTTGCCAAAAAGAAAGAAACACTACAAGAGGTTTCAAATAGGCCGAGTGTGAACCGGTGTGCTTGTGCTACAGATCTAAATACTTTGTGTTACCTTTTTTTTTAAAAAAAAAAAAAAAAACAAGGCGTAAAGTTTTGCTTTGCTGCACATCTAATGGTGCAGCAAGGCTTTGCAGCTGCTAGACCCTGCAGGCTCTGCATATCATTCTCCTCAAATGTCAACAGCCAGAACAGTATCTGCAGTTACAACATACATGTTGATTATTTTCAGTGCGTAGGTTCACTTTGCACGTCTTACTCATACACACAACATGTGGACAGAGATGTGCACATAAGGCATTTACAGATGGTGTTTCCAAAGTGTTTCTCTACTCTTTAAAGATATTTGTGCAGTCAGGCTCACAGCCGTTAGTACAGATGTCAGATTTGAAGCGATCTGAGGGTCATTACAGACAAATATCTTCCCTAACCCTGGTGAAAAAATAATATACTAAGTATGTTAAATTTTAACATACTTAAGCATACTTTAAGTATGTTAAGCATGAGTATACGTCAAGTTCACTTAGAATTAGTTAACTTAAAATGTGACATTTTGGAACAACTAATTTTGTGCCTACTGTACTTTAATTGTATTTAAATTGTATTAAAGCACAATTTAAAGTGTACTAAGTATACTTCAACATACTTTTTGTGGACAGCTTAAGTTACACTTAGTATACTTTAAGTATATTGCTCTTTATGTAATATAAACATGCTTGATTAGTATATTTTGAGTGTACTATTTTTGTGATTGAACTACATTTAAAATATACTTAGAATGTATTTTAAGTCTGTCATGAGACTTAGATATTTTATAGTAGTGTGATTACAGTATGCAACAATTACACTTTTGATTTATTATAATTTCTAATGAAGTACACTTCTTAGTTAATGTTTTTAGTTATTCCACTTTGCCACTTTGTACTTTAGATGCTTCATACACACTACAGTACTGCAAACACATCAGGCTACCCTATAAATAACGCCGGTTTTTAATCTAGCAATTATATTGTGTAATCATAAATCACAAGACCAACTCCAGCAATATTTTAACTTGAATTCTATTTGTACAAAGTTAGTTTTATTTACAGAAGGATCAATTAAAACACACTTTCCAGGTGAAACAAATCACATTGTGCTTTCAATGTATTACCCTTTTAGTAACATTTTATTTGATGGGGTGTGCATAAGACTGACATGACACTGTCATGAACATGACACAAAACCTGTCATTCAACTTTTAAAGCAACTTCTCATTAAAAGTGTCATTATCTACTGAATGAAACTTCATAAAACCCGTCGGTATGTTCCTAGCAGGTATGTTTGTGAACCACATGGACATGATAAAAAAAAAATCATTTTAGTTTAATTTCTTATGATAATACACAAAACAGTCTTCCTAAAGATGGGATTTACCAGTCAAACAAGCAAAATTTGCTTTTGCATCAAATGACATGATAATAGGAAACTTTGTGACTTTTTTTCTATAATAATTCTGGAGCCTGCCATAAACTGTGTGTGGCATAAAATGTAGAAAATCTAATTCTAAAAAAAAAAAACAAACAAAAAAAAAAACGTTCTAATCCTTACACTGTAGAACCTTGAGTGGATTTACAGTATTGGAGATGGGCTTATGATGATGATATCAGAATTACACTATGATTACAAATTTGGGCCTTGATTGCAAAAATATTTGAGTTACTTATGAAGCTGCTATTTAGGATTCTGGTGTTTGCTTAAAAAAAAAAAAAAAAAAAAAGTTGCAGCTGACGCAGAATCTGAAGCAACAAAATTGTAAAAATCACATTTAAAAAAACAGACTACAGCTTGTGACTTTTGTTATTCATAAATCAAGACTTCTTCTGTAAATATAAAGTAATTGTAAACAGTTCCAGTCAGAGGTTAACATCAGTTCATCATCAGCATAATTTTGGTCTTTTAATGCATTGGAATAGTTTCTTTTTTTTCTTTTTACACTGCCTCATAAAACTTTTTTTTATTTTTTATAATTGGTTGGACGTGTTTGGATCCTTTGTGGATTTTCTCTAAGCACACAACTTCTAAATTATGCACACAGGCTGATATTTGGCTTATTGTGTTGCAGAGAAATAACATGCTTTTAGTTGCCAATAAATTTCTGCATTTCTGACTGAATGCTGTTATCAGAAATTGTGGAGCTAATTTATTTTCCATTCCTTATCCAAAAATGTGTAACTTATGCTATCAAGAGTGAGGTTGGGGCATTTTTTCATTCATAAGTGAATGTTTTCTTTGGTTTCGTTCCTATTTTAGTTTGTCTAAATCTAAAACATTCTCCCCTGGGTCAAAATAGCCCAATCCTCGCCTTTTATGGATCATAGCCATTGTAGGAAACACTTGAAAGGATGTTCTGAAATCACAACTTCTCTAAAAATACCTATTAAAAATGTATTAATACAAGAAAATATTTGATCATTTGTAGAGTAAATGTTTTTCTTTAATTTCAGAGCTGATTGTGGCAACACTGGGAACCCAATCCCACAACAAATTGAAAGTGCTTCTTGCTCTTTAAAATCTCAGTTCACAGCCAACTGATCTGTTGTTTTTCCAGACAATAGATCAGTTACCGTCTAACTTACCGTCTTGATCACTGGGTGATCAAGATGGTAAGTTAGGAAACAGCCAAACAACAACAATATTGAATGTAACTTGGGAGGCACCTGCACTCTGCAGCTTCACGTCTCACACAAGCCAAGCTTGCAGCAGCAGCAGATAGCTTCAGATGAGGATGTGAAGCATTACAGATGTCATATACTGCAAAGTAAACAGCACACACAGCTCTTCAGATCCCCAAAGCAGCTGCTTGGGTCACAGCAAAAGCCTAACCTCAAGCAATAAGCTAAGAGGAGCTCTGTTTAACTTGTGGATGACATCTGGGACCCTGATGGTATTCTTGGGAGTTATGAGTCACACAGCTGTCTGCCATGGGTGTTCCTATATCATGTGTATAGATTTACATGCAAACTGAGGCTGGCAGATGACTCAATATAGCTCAGTGAGAAACATTTCAAGCAAGGTATTGAGAAAAGTTTAAGATAATATTCCCATGATGTGGTTTAATATACTTTGTATTTTTCCATTTTAATATTATAAGACATACAGAAAGTCCTGCTAAGGGGACTTCATTTAAAGTGTATTGCAAAAATATTCAGATCCACTTGAACTTACTGACTTTTACCACCAAAAGCTTTAATGTGATTTATTGTATGATATAGACACACTAAAAAAAAATATTACTTGTGGTTTAAAAACAAATCCCAAATAAAAATCTAATAAGCATGACATGTTTCTACCTTTATCCTCATTTACTCTGAAACGCCACAATAAAATCCCACTCCAAGTTCTTGCTGAGGTCGTCTCTTGTTGTCTCACCTGTATGCTTTGTAAGAAACAAAATCCTGCAAATTAAAATTTTTGACTTTTCTTTCAAAAAGGCTTTATTTTTAAAATACCTTGTGTTCTATAAAGTCAATTAATGGTTGTCATGTCAACAGATTCCTTGCCTGACCCATCAGTTTAGGTCAGCAATGTTGAGTTGAAGGAGCTGTAAAAAAAAAAAACAACAACAAAAAAAAACTGTCATTTGTATTTTTAATCTATAATCATGAACAGTTTTGCAGAATACAAATCCAGTGCCCAATTTTCTGATTTCATTGATTCCACATTTGAATATTATGCATTCTTTTCTATTTACTTCACTATTTTTTTCCCTCTATCCCTGCATGCAGCCTTTCAAAACCTGTTCTTTTTCTTTCACAATATCCTGTTTTACAGACATCTAAGCGTATGCTCAGTTTTAAACTGTCAGCTGAAACGCTGCTCTGTTACTCACAGTCATCATTTTCTCATCAGTGACATTAGATGCCAAACCCCAGATTACAGTGTTTTCCTAATCTTTGAACCCCATTTCATTTAAGAATAACAAAAATCCAAACACATGAACTTTGGGGGCTGCCAACACTGCAGCATATGGTGTCACACCATCTGAAAGGCCTCCCTTGGCAACAGCCTTTATTTGTGCATGTGTCTGCGCATAGATTTCCATATTCATCAGCCGCTCTTTCCATGTGCACATTGGTACCTGTTGACCAAAATTGCAGGTTTGTGTGTTTGCATGTCTGTGGTTCAGTTCCAACAAAACGAAGGAGGTTAATTACTCCTGTTTGCATTGCTGATGGTCAGCATGACATTTGGCAAGCACTGATACATATCCAGTTTGTCATACTGCTATTTCAAATGCAGTGTTTATATTGCAAAACTAAACTAAAAGCTCCTCTAGACTCAAAAATAAGAGCAACTACATCATAAACAAAATCTTTAATGCTTTGGCAATGATGTGTGCCACTCAGAAATCACTTCACAAATCCAATCAGAGTGTGACAATGGATCACTTTACATCAGGCCTGATTAGATCTAATCAGATTAGGATCAGATTATCACTCAGACACCTTCTTAGCCACACACACAGAGCAGCATGCTGACAAACAGAGAGAAAGATGGACATCTTCCCTAATTCATGCTGACTTTCTGAAGCTGCCTTTGCGCCTCTTGCTTCATTGTAAATGTCATTATCCAGTCTTGCCAGGATGCATTAAAGGACACCTCAACGGCAAAAACCTCACTGCGACGGGATAATCCAAACGGGACGTTAACTTTATGGTCACATTTCTCTGTTGCCTGGAGGCGGTCCAAGAGCAGCACACTGTGGTAAAACACATGAAGAGAACGCACATTATGCAAAGGGTTGTGGCTTCAATGTGTTAAATCTATTGCTGACATTTCCATGAAAGGATATTTTCAAACATTTCGCATAGAACCCATTTCATTGGTCTCCTGTCAAACAGGACATTGCTGGTTTATTTCATGATGTTGTTAATTGCCCTTTAAGCTCTGCCAAAATCTTCTGGATTTTTCCACAGCCAAGCTGCATAACAGAGGGAAATAGAGAGCAATTTAGGAGGAACATTGTATGTACCTGGGGGGAAAACAGGGACACATATTGCTGACATTTTATTCAAAAACACCATAATGTTTAACTGTTTTCTCGTATTTTTTAAAATTTGTTATACTTTACTATTTAATTTAACTTAGTGAGTAAAATCTTTAAAAGTCCACCACATATTACCAAAAATGATCTACAGTTGCATTTATTCAATTATTTACAAAAATGTAAGTATTACAATTGGTGTTTGTTTAAATGTTTAGGTAAATGAAGGTTTTGTTTTTAAAAACTATTCAGATATAAAGATTTTTACATCAACTCATTTGCGGCAATGCCTTATGGATTTAGGCTTTTGTTGGTGCTTTTATTGATATTATGCTGTATTTTTTTCAAAGTGGACTGATTAGAAACATACAACTATACATATAGACTCAAACATATGCATACACCTATCTTATGCTCAGTCAAGTGTCCCATAAAATTCTCATGATGATTGGATGAATACCTCTGTACAGAACTAAATGAAAGGTACCATTTCTTTCTATCTTTTTTTTAAGCTATATTTCAGTAAGATTGGTTTAAAACATTCTTTTTATATTTGAAAATGTGCATTGGGTTGCCATATTCACTGGTATCTTCTGAATCACCTCTAGCTCTCTAACCCAGCTGTAACCGCTCTGAAAATGGGCATTACTATAGATGACACTGCATAGAAAGTGACAGTGAGCTCTTCACCCTGCAATGACTGAACACTACTAGACACAGGATGATCATACTGTAAAACATTACATAGGTAGAGACGGAAGCCACAAGTGCGGTGAAAGTTTGATTGCTAGGATGCACAAGAGCAGGCAAGGCAAAAGGCTAAGGGTAAGAAGAAGGACTCTCTCTCAGCTGAGAGAGAGTGCTGACCTTGCTTTGTAATTAGAAAATATCCTGCAGCACTCACGCCTCAGAACTCAGGCCAGAAACCAGTGGTGTCCTAGAAAATGTACAGTTCCCAGTATGAAAGCACTGATTTTTGGTTAAAATTCTGTGCCAAAAAGCCCACAATGTGACATTACAGCCAAGAGACTTAGGAATCAGAAAAGCAAATGCTTTGAAATAAAGAGTACAGTTATTTTCAATCACAAACATAATAGTTTGAAGTATGTAAAAGGTGAGATGCAAAAATTATCAAATGAACTATGAAAAGAATAAAACAATTGTTCAGCAGTTTTGCAAACTTAGTCTTGTTTTATTCATTTAGAGTCGTTGAATAATAAATAAAAAATGATAAAAAAATTTATATTAATCAAACACCAAAAATGTAATTTTTGATATGGATATTTCTTAGACTGCAACCTGTTTAACAAAATTGGTACTACTATATGAAATCATATTTTTGTCTCAAGCCCTCTGGTGGAGGACAAAAGTACTACATGTTTCATTAAAGTGGAAGATGGCTTCACCCACCGTCAGAAGCAGTTCTCATGTGCTTTTCTAACATATTAAGAAATAAAATAAATAAATAAAGCTTTACGTCGACTACTTTAATAGTGTTCAAGTAGCAGCAGGGTTGAAATAGCTCAGGACAATGTGTCAGGACAATAGTCCTGACACAGGACAATGACACTGCATAGTGTCATTGTCCTGGGCATTACTATAGATGACACTGCAGTTCTTCCTGTAGGCGAACTGATGTGGAGCCGCAGTGACATCGATGGAGTCCTTGATGTGGGCATTGACTAGCCTCTCAAGCAGCCTCTCAAGCACTAGAAGTGCTTGAGAGGCTAGTCAA
>CAEGAD010076027.1:0-115266 GCA_903067055.1 Poeciliopsis paucimaculata
GGATGGATGGATGGATGGATGGATGGATGGATGGATGGATGGATGGATGGATGGATGGATGGATGGATGGATGGATGAGTGATGGATGGATGGATGGATGGATGGATGGATGGATGGATGGATGGATGGATGGATGGATGGATAGAGAGATGAACAGCAGAACAAATGAATGTATGAAAACATCCAAACCTGGAAAATTCTTCATATCCAACACTTCTCCACAATAATAATAACAATAATCACTTTAATAAAGCTGCAACATTACCATGTTTTTGTTTTTCACAAAAACTGTTTTAAAAGCTAAAAACTACAGAAACCTTCTGTAAAAACAAACAACCATTTAATGCCGTGATTTCAAGCCATTTTCAACATCAGTACTCATTATTTTAATTTACCGAAGCACATAGTGGGAACTAAGGTTATAATTCATTTGAAATATTTTCTATTTTCTGAAATATTCTTCATTTTTTTCATTTGCACAGCGGTTCTTATGGTTGTGCAAATGGACAACATTGAGCTGAAAATCAGATTATCCATTGGAGGAACTGATGATTCAGTCATCTGACCTCCATATTGTTTTTCTGAGAGACATTTCATTGTGGAGCTGCAGCAACTCTATTGTTTTCACCGTCACAAACACACAAGTGGCTTTAAAATATAGAACAACTACCATGTTATTAAGCTCTGTGAATTCCAAAAGCTTAGCAAAAGACAGGCAGCTGCAAAACAAATCAATTTAAGCAGTAAAATTTTCTGCTGCAATATAAAAAAAAGAAAAAAAAAAAGAATTCCAGCATTTTTAATCTTGTTATTATTACAGAAATGGGTCATTGTTGCAACAGATGTTTGGCATAGATATTCCTGCCTCTGGGAAAGGAGTGGAGGAGTTTCTGTAAAAACCTGTCAGTTGTTTGTTTTCTGGAAGTTCCCAACTCCCTACCAGGGTTTTAAATTGGATTTTTATTATAGTTTAGTTTTAAGAGTCTGTTTGCTAGTTTTTGTTTACTATGCATTACTTTTTTCATACTTTGTTTAATTTTTAGGTGAAGAAATGAAAACAGTGAAAGTATTTAATGTTATATATATACTAATTGGGTAATGAATAATACACAGAAGACACTATTTTCAAAAAACACTAGAAAATAACGTTTTAAACTTCTGCAGATAAGAATTAGTGCCGTAATTTGCAAAAAATTGATGTGAACAGCCAAAAATCCCGACTAAAATCAGTACATTTTAGTTTGTTCTATTAATGCACAACATGGTTCCAGTTAGAAAACTTTAACTTTAAACTACAACTTTACAGTTTTCCCCCCATTAATTAACATTTTTATTTTATTTCAGTAAAATGTTTTCTTGGTTTCAGTTTTTGTTATTTTGTTTGTTTTAATTAATTGTAATAACCTTGCTCCCTGCTGTAATATATGCTCATTCTCACATTTATTTTAGTATTTTTGGAGAAAGTGTTCACAACTCAGGTTTTAAAGTAACATTTAATGATTTACTTGGACCTTTAACGTCCGTTTTTTGTTTCGAGGTAAAAAAAACCCCCCAAAAAACAGAAACGACTTTCACAAAGATGGTGAATGATTATCGGCTGTTGACGACTTTGTCAATTATTGCCGTAATGGCATTCCTCAAGGGTGTGTACTTGGTCCTCTTATTTTTTGTACTTGACACTTTATGGATAAGGTTGCTCTGGCTTCCTGTAAAGTAGATTTTAAAGTGTAATGTTTAAAGTTTCTTCAGTTTGAGACACTAAAAATGTCTATTTTCATGTGTATCATTTGTAAATATGTGCTGTCCTGCATTATTATTTTCAAAATAAGAGTTTTTATTGTTTTAATCTTTACTGTTTGTTGCTTTAATCTTTTCTGCAATATTTATGTTTTATCTATACTTAGCTACTTTTTTTTAATCTCCACTCATGGGCTTTTTTCTCAATTTGGAGTCATCTTTTATTTAGATTTTTATAGGCATGCACAATATACACAAACTTACATCAGCATTGGCCAATATTAGTAATTTTTTAACATATCGTTAAAAATGGGCTGACATGAACAACAAATATTTAGTTCTATCTTGCTGCCGTCTATTTCTGGTAGTTTGAAATGGAACTGAAATATACATATCGTTGGTAAATATCGGTTATCGGCCATAAAAGTTATATCAATATCAGCAACATTTTCTGATTGGTGTATCCCTAATTGTTTTTCCATTTATGAACCTAATTAGATTATTTTTCTCTTTTCATATTGATCTGATAAATAAAACTGGGCCAAAATGAACCAGATATATTTATTTCTTATGTTGTTGTCATATGTTTCTGGTAGTATTGTTTCCCAAAGGTGTTCAAATGGTAATGAAATGTATATAAAATCGGCGTATCCCTATTTTTAAAAAATCTGTGAACAACTTTATCAGCTTGACTTCTTTTCCTCTTTTCATTAAAATCCCTTATATAAAAAGTAGGATGATATTACAGAGGGTTTTAAATAAAATCTGATCTGTTTTTAGTTTTTTAATAGGAAAACTTCTACTTAAAAACTAAACACTGCCTATTTATAAAAGGGTCACGTTTAATTTCTAATATATTCTTGCAGAATTAAGCCGCTGATTATTAGAAATCGAGAAGCAACATAAAGCCCAACAACCGGAGTTTCCTTTGGGAGTTAATCTTGTTGAACAGGACGGTTTCTCCGGGATTAAACGGCTTTCTCTGGGTGAAAAAACAACAACAACCCGGGCTCGGTGGAGAGGAACACTCCCTGAAAACGTTACCATTTCTTTCCGCAGGAGAGCGAGGGCAGCGTCCAGACTGGCCGGCTTGCTGGCCAGCAGGCTGTCGGTGTTGTTCCTGCCTCGGCTCAGGTCGTCCTGGATCATGGTTTTCTTCACGTACATCCGCTCCATTTCTCTCCACGAGCCGCCGCTCGAGTTCAGCAGCCCGCTCAGGCTCTTCGGCAGCGGCGGCAGACCCTCGATACAGGCCATTCCCCCCGCCGTGCCGTTCGCTGACTTGCCGTTCATGTTTCCGGTGAGTTACTGACTGAGTTGTTAATAACGCTGAAACTGGACCGTAAGTTGTTAAATCCGACAAACGGAGCGAGGGCGCAGCCGTCTCAGACCCGAACACACCGAGCGACAATCGTGGCGTTCTCTGCCGGAGGCGGAGAGGGACGCTGCGTTAAGTTAACTGAGCCAGTGACGTAGCACTTCCGGTATGAGGCTACAAAGTAAAAGCCCCAACTCCTAAACTACAAATGAGCGCTGTTTTTCAATATTTAAAGGGATAGTACGGAGTTTTTGAAAGCTTATGAGTAGTTTATTACGGAAGTACCAGGGCGCATTAGGGCGATATCAGATAGAGAAAAGGGAGAAACTTCCGACAAACAAAAACTAAGACATTTTAGATTGATCTCAGAAAATTTAAAGAAAAATTAGAACATTTCTGAACTCCAAATGTTGAAAATTTGTGAGAAAAAAAAGCTCTGAAATTTTGAGATTAATCCAATGAATTTATAGTTTCTCCGCTTCAATAGTCAAAATTTTGCAAAAAAAAACCTCAGAAAGTTTTAGATTAATCTCAAAAACATGCATATTTCTGAGTTTCAAAAGTCAAAAACTTTTGGCTACATAATTTTTTTACTTTTGGAAGACCACTTTTTTTGTTTCAAAAGATACAAATTTTTAACTTTTGAAACAGAAATTGACAAAATATGTCAAAAAATTTTGTCTAAAAAAATAATTGCATAAATTTTCTAGAAGTCAAATATTGTTCAAGTTTTAGAAACGAAAATCTAGTTTTTCCAGAAATTTTTTTAGAATAGCCTCAGAAAATTTCAGGGATATTTTTGGCATTTCAAACTCTAAAATTTTGAAGATTTTGATCCTAAGATCAAAATTTTAATTTTTTTCTCACTAATTTCCTCAACTTTTATGACAAAAAAAATTCTGAGCTTAATCTGAAAATCCCTCAGTATTTTTGGCAGAAATTTCCTGTTTCTGTTTCTCTTCCATCTATAATATGTGTAGAAGCATTTACCTGCCTAAAATTAGAAATAATTCAGGCGCAGTATCTCGTTATAATAGGAAAGTTTCTTGTTAAAGTGAGAAAACTTTCTTTTATAACAAAAAAATTGTTAGAATGTTATAATGAGAAAATTTCTCATATTACTGAGATATAAAAATATTTTCTTATGACAAATTAAAACATGCTAAAAAGCACAAATAGGTGTTGATCCTCCCGTTTCTTAGAGAACATCTCAAAAATAACAAAGAGACGTAAAACTTTCACTACTTTATCTCTCATGGACAAAATTTCAACTTTGACGTTAATTTTAAAAGTTTTACTGGTTTATTAGTTCATTTAAAACCTGCCATATTTTTTCAACAAAAGCTTGCTCCATTTATTTGTGAATAAATGGAGCTTTTATTCACAAAATTATATTTTTACACACATATGACAAAATGTAAAATGATATTACAAATCTGGTAAGAATGAAGTAAAATTAATGTCTTTAAAGTCTGATCTTTAAACATTTTCTGTCATCAGAGAAAACAACACGACCTTAATACTGATTAAATCAACTGTCCAATATGTAGATTTCACCAAACGGCTTTTATTTTGAAATTTCCTTCTGGTTGCTACATGAATGGTTGCTGCAAGTCACCAAACATTTTGTCTTTTGGCTGAGAAGTTAAATCCGCTTCCTGTCATTTTAACACAGAAGCTGCGGGGCGTTTCCCAACAAACTCTTAGAAACAACATTCACTTTTTTACTTCTTGTTTTGTTTGATAACTTAACAGGAAATGTCTTGGATAGACATTATATCTAACTTGTCAGACGGCATGGTGTGTGTAGGTTTTTTTTGAGGTCATGAAAAGGAGTGTGTGTGTCAAAGACAATAGTTTGAGCACAAAAGAGAGACGACGGTCCTCATTTCCACCCCCAGGCTCTGCTGCGTCCTTCCAACAAAGCAACTTAAAGAACCTTGAAGCTAAAACACAAAAGCATGTTCCTCATGAAGAGAGGGACAACTTTACCACACACAGAGATTGAGACTGAAACCTCCCCAAATTAAAGCTGCAGTATTTAACTTTTATGTAAAAATATGCTTTTTACATATTTGCTAAAAATGTTATGTTGTTGTGACAGTTTGTTTTGAGACAGATAATCTGTGAAAAGATGAGCTACTGAAGAAAAGCAAGGCTCCCGACCAAAACCAACCAATCAGTCAGGAGCTGAGACTTAGTGCTGTCAATCATCCTCGTGGATGCGCTGCTAAATGTGCTAATGAGGGAGAAACAACCTACCTTCACAGGAAAACGTTTATTCGCCATCATGGCGCTCATGCTAACTAGCATTAGCATTCATGACAGCACTAAGACCCACCTCCTGGCTTTGATTGGTTGTTTATAGCGCCAGAGGCGGGCAGAGTGTCCCAAAACTGCACACAAGTAAAAAAGTATTTTCTACTAAAGTACTGAGTAACTGATCAAATTATAAATCGTTTAACATTTACAAATAATCAGATGGACCAAACTGTAAAGATAAGTGGTAATTTTGGCATTTTAAGGACAAAAATGACAATAATCAATAATTTATATAAGTTACAAAAAAAAAATCCAAATCAGTTTGTTTCAATAGAAAACTTGTGAAGCTTTAACAATAACTGCAGTTTTATGTCTATTTATGGTGAATTTTTGGTTAAAACATGTTTGTTTTTCATTCAGTGGGTAGAAAATCCAGAAATTTTACACAAGTAAGAGAAGAAATACTTCATAATAAAATTACTCAAGTAAAAGTAAAAAGTGCAGCTTAGTAAAAATACTCCTAAAAGTACATTTTTTTCAATAACGTTACTCAAGTAAATGTAACTAGTTACTACAAAACTCTGGTTAGTAGTAACCAGAGTTTACTACTAATCAGAATTCATTAAGAAAACTTACTTGGAAATTATTTCAAGTGATTTAAGATATTTGCAGCAGCAACTTGACCAAAAGTCCTTGGTAAAACTTTGTGTTTTGCAGTGTTACAATCTCTTCCCAGATCTGAACTAAAAAAATCCCCTAAAGTATTTAAAACCTGCTGAATGCTGGTTGTTGTTTCAAATAAATCTGTTAATCTGAATTCTGCATATTTTTCCCTGAAAAGCAACTCAACCGTTTAATCCTGCTTCCAAATCTGAGAGTTCAACGATAGAGATCAAGGTCAATACATTGTTTTTCCAGAGGTTTACCTTTGCAAACATTTCCTTCACCGTCACCAATGACCTTAAAGCTGCAGGATTAGACAAACAATGGAAGATCTATGAAACCCAGCAGGGTTGTGTTAATCCTTCTGGCTAAACGCACAGAAGGATCTCTGAGTCAAATCTGGCTAATAATGCTCTGAAGAGATCCACGAAGGCTTTGCTGGAAAGGAATTACCTGTTTAAAATCACAACAGTTACAGTTGCCTGTTTACCCCCAAAATGGCTTCAGAACAGAAAAGACTTTGGGCCAACAAAAAAAAAAGAAGAATTCTGATTTTCATCATTGAAATTTTCTGAAAAACAAGGAAATTTCAGACTTTAAAAGTTTAAAATGTGCTAGAAAAAAACAAATAAACTTCTGAACTTAAAAGTAAAACAATAGCTAGACAGCAATTAGAATTTTGGGCTCAAACTTAGAAATGTTCTAGAAAAACACATGTTTTGCGTTTAAAAAGTAGGAAAAAAATACTAAAAATAATCTGAAATTTTGAAGTAAAACTCAAGAATTTTCTAGAAAAAACAAAATAATTTCTGAATTTTCAGATCAATTTCAGACACTAGAAAAATCTTGTAAATTTCTCAGATTGAAAATATGTTATAAAAAATCTCAGAAAATGTGAAAGAAAAAAACTCAGAAATTTTATAAGACAAAGGGACATTTCTGAGTTTAGGAAATTGAAAAGTTCCAAGAAAAATTACATTTTGAGATTAAGACAAAATTTCTAAAAAAAAAAAAAAAAACAACCAAGAAAAGTCAAAATATTTGAGGTCAATCTCAGATATTTTCTCAAACAAAACAAAAAACAAGGACATTTCTGAGTTTGAAATGTTGAAAATTTACTATAAAACACTCAAAGTCAAAAATTTAAGACTTTAGAAACTTTTAAATTTTGATGGTTTATCCAAAATTTTAGTTTATAGATTAATCTTCAAGTTTCTGATTTTCTCCTGGAATATTTTTTAACTTTTCAAACTAAGAAATGTACTTGCTTTTGTGAGAAAATTTTCAATGAAATAAGTGTTTGACTTTTGGAAATTAGATTAATATCAACATTTCCAGGATTTGCAGTAAACTTGCGCCTTGTGTCAACGATGACCCGAACACACCTGTCCAGATGAATCCTCCCAAACTGTGAAGGTATTTGTTAATTTAGTTGGAATCTGATAAACTTCTGCTGGTTTCCTTGCAGGACGTCTTCCCCCTCCTGCAGATGCACCGGCCTCTAAGCGTGCCGCATTATTCTGCTGCAGCAGCAGCTGAGCTGAACTCGGGTCTCGTCTGGGACGCATCACTGTCAGCGTGAGACAGAAGGCCGACAGGAAGGAGGGAAGGCGTCTGTTGGGGTTCGGGGCGGTTCGGCCTCCCACAGGGAGTCAACACGCAGCAGCAGGTCAGGACGGAGGAGCGGCAGCTGCTGTGAGCGACGGCGTCTTCCTCACAAAACGATTCTTCATCCTGTCGTCAAACAGGAAATGGATCAAACTGCTGCTCGTGGGTAAGAGATGTGTAAGAGAAAGCACTTCTGGGGGTTTGATTACGCCAACAGATGGTTGAAATCGAGAGGAAATGCTTGTTGTTTCTGCAGCGTCTGCCATCCAACAGCTGGCCCCACGTAGCCGTGACCTCTGACCTTTCCATTCTGCCCCGTTTTCTGCTCAAACACGCCCACAATCCATTGGGGCCCTTTGAAGCTGAAAACAATAGCAGAGATACTTCAACCTATTTTTACTCAAGTAAAAGTGTTTGGTAAAAACTACTGAGTAACTGATCAAAACAATCGTTGAATATTTCAAAATTACATCATCAAATGTAACATTTATGTGGAAATTTTGGAATTTTGAAAACCAAAATTGAAATAATTCATGCAAATTACATTTTAAAAAGTAATTTTCTTTCAATATAAAACTGAAGAGCAAGCCTGTTCTTTAATTGAAGTCAGAATGAATAATCAGAAATTTTACTTAAGAGTAGAAATACTTCATGATAAAATGATTCAGGTAGAAGTAAAAAAGTATTTGATAAAAAATATACTTGAGTACTGAGTAACTGATAAAAACATCAATAATTTAATATTTAAAACCAACATCTTCAGACAGACAACAATGTATTTATGTAGAATTTTTTTTATTTTAGAGACTAAAATGAAAATAATTTGTACAAATAACATAATTGCAAAATATCAAAATCAGCCCAAATAAATCCAAATCAAATATGTTTGATTTTTACTCAGTGGAAAGAAAATTCAGATATTTTACTCAAGCTGAAGTAGAAATACTTCGTAATAAAGTTACTCAAGTAAAAAGTAGTAAAATACTGATTTTTTTTAAATAGATGACTTGTGAAAGTTGCTACATTGGAGTATCAGGAGCAGGTAAGCAAAATTACAAGAATAAAATTATGACAAATCGTATTATTACAACTTTATTCTTATTTATGAAGAACTTTTCTTACTATGGCCCTAATACTCTCATCGTAGGTTATTAGTTGCACTGAAAAATGTTGTTTTAGCTTCATATAAATACAAAATTTGCTGCAATACAAACGTTAAAGGCGTCAAAATAATCTAATCTGCATCCACAAGATCCAAACATGGAGAAGCAGCATTCAGCTTCTAGGCAACACAAATCTGGAACAAACTTTCAGAAAATTGCAAAAACTGCCGAAACACTGAGTTCCTTTAAATGAAGCCTAAAAGCGAATCTGATTAGATCAATAACTGGAACATTGACCAATGAATGAATAAGGAGGCAAAATCAATATTAGTTTAATCAATATAATGATTTATTTGGCAATTAGAATGCTTTGCATCAGAACTGTCTTTAAAACACACATAAAAACAAAACGACTATAAATACAAAGTGAAGCATTAAACCGTTTTCTGTTTATTTCCTGCAGAAATAGAGAAACATCATCGATCGCGTTTCCCTCTGCAGTGGAAACAGGAAGACGAGCAAAAATAAAAAGCCGTCGACAGTGAAACCTGATCCTCCTGGCGCAGCTTGAAAGTGAAGGGCACAAATAAACCCCCACAATCCTCAGGGGAGCTTTACGCGGCAGCCATCTTTAAAACGCCAATTATTTGTTAATTGTGAAGGCAGTAAAAGTGGAAGAGCTCAGACCTGAGTCGATTCTGCAGAACTGATATGCATCATAAAACATTCAGCTTCACTGACATCATTTCTACAAGAGAGAAAATGAGAACCAACAAACATCCAAAGGCATCAAAGCTGAAAGGCAACAAGAAGCTGAAAACTACGGAAGGCAATTAGGGCCACCAAGACAAAAAAAGAAAAAAAAAAATTGTCACTTTTTTTCTCAGAATTTTGATCTCAGAGCATTAAAGTCAAAATTCTGAGGTTGCAGTCAAAATCTTCTGGGGAAAAAAGTAAAAATTCTGAGATTAAAGTAATAATTTTGTGAAAAACATTTGTCTGAATTGTGAGATTAAAGCCAGAATTCTCAAAATTTTGAAAAAGAAAAAAAAAACTTTTTTTTGCAAAATTTTGATCAGTTATGAGATTAAAGTCATAATTCTGAGATTAAAATCAGATTTCTGACCATTTTCTCAGAGTTCTGACTTCAGAATATTAAAGTCAAAATTCTAAAAATAAAATCTAAATTCTGAGAGAAAAAAAATCAGAATTCTGAGAATAAAGTGATAATTCTGGCAATTTAATAGAGTCAAAATTGTGTTATTTATATATATATATATATATATATATATATATATATATATATATATATATATATATAGGCACAGAAAATCGTATGTATAAAATATAAAAAATATCTGTGGCAGAGTTTTTAATTTAAAAGCCATTCAAGAAAGGCAGGAATCAAGATGCTCGTTAATTTTTTGCTCCTGAATTTTAGCCTGGCAGACAGGACAGCTGACCATCATCACCGAAGAGGAGGAAGAGGAGGAGCTCCCGCTGTGAAGCGATGTTGAGGTGGCGGCAGATGCCGTCTGCGTTTTTCCTGGCTCCCTCGCTGTTGCTGAGCTGCTGCTCAATGTCTTCTCAAAGAAATCAAAGATCCTGGCCGAGCTGCTTCCATCGTCCCGCGACCTTTTCCTCGACGCCTGACCTCCATTTTGAACGCCAGAGTCGCTTAAGTACTTGGACTGAGCAGCAGCGCCACCTTCAGGTGCTGCTGGTTTTAGAGGCGAAAGCTGCAAACTGGAGTTGGATGTAGAGGACGAGGACGTCTCTGTGGTTTCTCCTGAGTTCCTGATGGTGGCGCTGTTGAACAGATCCTGAATGGAAGCTTGTTTCATCCTCTCTCCCTGAGATTTGGGAAGCTTAACCGGCGAGCCGTTAACGTTGACGAACACTCTGGTGTTTCCGACGGATCTCTTCGCAGGAGGTTTCACTCCGAAAGAGGGTCGGGCGTTTGAGATGGAGTTGGTTTTATCCGATAAGCGAATTGGAGAGGAGATGGAGCTGGACAAAGGAGGCAATGATGGCGAGCGAGATGGAGAGGAAGAGGAGGAGATTTGGGACATCCCTCCCAGCAGGAAGCCTCTCCCACTGAAAGGGATGACGTTCCTGATGTCCTGAGATCCAGAAGCTGAGAACAAAAACAGCAAGTGTCAAAATTAAGGCAGAAGCGAACGGTTATTGTAGAAATTGATTACTCTCTCAAATATTCTGACAATTAATTGCTTATTTTGATGATTAATCAACTATTCTAACAATTAATCGATTATTCTGATTAATCAAATTAAAAATTTTATCTACAGAATTTGAAACAGGTGAAGTTAAAACTATGCTACTTGAGTTCTGTTTAGAATATTTTTACAGAAAAAGGCAATTTGTTGTTCTTTCAACAAATTGCCTATTTTTTTGTCTATATGCTTCAGTTAACAATTAATCGATTACTAAGTTAAAGTTGACGATTATTACAATCAATTAATTGCAATTAATCTTATCATCCCTAATCAAAACCAACTGAACTGCTAGAAAAGTTAAAACCAAATCACCTTTGACTGTTTCTGAAAGCTTCCCGTTTCCTGCCGTCTTCTTCTCTGAGGTCTTCTTGGTTTTTTTCCCGTATCCTTCAGGCTCTTTGACCTTAGTGTAAGTCCCACCACATGACCTCTGGTGGTCCTCCCACCAGGGGTCCAGAGAGGACGGGGCCCGGTTCATGGCCCTCTTCACATACCCAAAGTAAGGCTTGCGATTCTGGCAGGGCCCATTGCATCGCCACCAGTGCTGCCGGTAGACGTCGACTTCATCATGGAAGCTGTGGTAGACCTAAAAAGACATCATAAGAGCGAATTTCAGATCAAACTGAGGATTATCAGCTGATAGAGCTCAGTGGAGAAGGAAATACGCCTACAGTGATTTTGGTCCCGCTGGCCTTGTTGATCCTGTTCATGTGTTTGCAGAACTCGGGTCCGTGTCCGTCTCTGTCTCGGTTGTTCTGGGTCACAAACAGGAGCGCGTGGATCATTTCGTGGAGGAGAGTCTGTGAAACAAACAGGCAGGAACATCAGTATATTAAAAATACAAATAAAAATCTTTCTTTTACAATAAAGTCTGACCTCAACCAGGTCTTTTCTGGGCCTCAGCTTCAGCAGAGGCTCGCTGAGCCGGATTGAACAGAGTCCGCCTCGGCCTTCATAAGAACACACACCGGCGCACCTACAGAAAGACAACAAAAAAAGAGCAGGAAACGGCTTATTATTTATTCAAAAAATTTACATTTGCATTAATATTAATTTAAATTCTTAAACACCCAGTTTTTCTTTGCTACTTTACAAAAAGAAAGGAATATGTTATCTATAAATATTGGTTATTAAAATAAACATTAATAGAAAATAAAAAAGAGCAGATGAAAAATGACCAAGTTACAGAAAATTTGATGAAATAAAATCTGACTGACAGAATGCGAATTTTCACACCGTTTCCGGGGATTATTTAAATGATCCATTTTTATAATAATCTTGTTAAAGATTATTATTAAAAATTTGTTTCGAGATCAATATTTTGATTTGTTATTAAAAGAAATATCCATAATTCCTCCTCTGGGAATCACAATCTTGTTTTCTCTGCTGAGAATATAAACTCAGAGGCAACCTGTAGAGGAAGCAGAGGAAACGTTTCAGCATTGTTTGGACGTTATAGATAGGATTGCTCTTTGCCAGCCACATGAATTTGTGTTTTCTGAAGTGGTTCTGCTTGTTCTGTGTTTTGAAATTATCTTCCATTGCCATGGAAAGGAAGTTTTATGTTCAGCTGCTGAGTTTTGGAAAGTGCTGTGGAGCAAAGTTCACGGTGAGGTCAGGGGAGGAGGACTGTTCTGTCCACATGTATTTTGTGGCTCTGAAAGCGTCTCCTGAGGTTTTGTGTGTGGTGAACTGGGGGTCACTTTACGACCCGGCATCCTCATTCTGGGCTGGACTCCACCCGGACTGCTCCAGTTTGTGGTTCTCCTCATGGACACAAACAGCTACACGTTTCCATTGACTAGTCATCATTTCACCTCATCAACAGATGTTTTGGACTGTAAGGGCCAGGATATGAGAATGTCTGTTTGATTATAAGAATATACTCATAGCAAATAAAAGAAAATTGCCAGAAAAAAAACATATTTTAATTGCGAGAACATTGTTTTCTTGAGAAAAAAAAGTTATCAGGTTAATCCTTGCAATTCTTTCTTCTGAATTGTTTTCAACATCTTGCAAGTGACAATAATTTGATCCTGATGTCTTAAAAGGTTAAATATTTCTATTAGGTATTAAGTATTACCTGTAACATTTACACCAAATTATAGCTTCACAAGATGTTCAATATTCTTCATTTTAATGAGGAATATTCTCTCATTCAAAGTCCAAATAAATAAAAGTTAAATTATATCACTTTGAACTAACAAGGAGAAACAATGTTTCAAAAATTAAATATCCCAACACCACAAACCGATCAATCAATTTAATCGATTAATCGTCCACCTTTACTTCTATCCAAACTTTATTTCCGCCTTATTCCTAATGATTAAATAAGAAATGTCTTACAGAGTCATTCTGGAGCTCCACTTGACCTCCACTCCGTTGAGTTTCCCCCAGAAGAACATGTCGTTGAACTCCAGAAACATGGACCTCAGGTCGGGGTTGGGGTCCAGCATCTCCCAGGACTCGTCCACGATGCTCAGCGGCCTGTCGGGGTGAGCGCTCGGCGTATTCCAGCGGGTAACAGCGCCGCTGCCGCCTCCATGTGGCTCAACTTTCTGTTTCTTACCGCTATGTCCGAAGTCATTATCCAGAAAAGAGTCCGGTGGGATCTGGGAAGTCTGGTATTCGGTGTCGAACTGTTCCTGAAGCTGAACGGCGAGCAGGAAATCAGCATCCATAACAACAACAACAAGTAGCAGGAGGCTAACTAGCTTTGTTGCTAGTTAGCCGATATTCATGTAAAATAAAAGCAACCTAAGTTCTGAAGTGAACAACAACTTCGACCAGATCATAATAAAAGCTTATCAGAGTAAAAGTGCGCGGGTTTTAGTCATATTTCCGAATTAAACCATATTTTCTGAGCCAAGAGTAGCAGATAAAAGTCTATTAGCTAAAAACTAGAGCCGATAAGTCAAAGTGCTGCAATGCAAATTATGTATTTCCGGTAGCGTTAAAAAATAAAAGCATGAGTTTTTGGAGTAGCTTCGGCCATTTGGAAGATTTTCGACATTTTTTGTTTAAAATCTAAATAATAAAATGACTTAAGCTAAAAACTCTCAATTAATAAGATACATTGTGCATTTATTTACGAGATTTCCGGCGTTAACTCATAAACTTGATGATGCGTTTTCTTTCAAAACCTGACCCGGATGTTGTTCTGCGGTCAAATCAGATATGCTTTGAATTTTACATATCAAAAATACAGTTGTTTAATATTTAATATGCAGAGGAGACGAAATACTCAAAGCATAAGAGTAGGACTACCTAAAAATATTGTTTTACTCAACTAAAAGTAAAAAGTATCAATTCAAGAAAATACTGTAGTAAGAATAAATAGGGCATTTGGTAAATAGTCTGTCAGGCAAAAAAAAAGAACAAAAAAAAAAACAAACTTCAAATGATGAGAAAACCCCCCGAAAAAAAGGCAGAAATTCTGAGAATAAAGTCAGAACTCTGAAAAAGGTAATACATCTGAGAGGAAAATAAGAAATCCTATCTCTCTGTCCCTAATTAAATTATGTGGTAAATAAATAAACGTGGTTCAATCCAAACGTTCCATTATTTCAATTTTATTGTATTTTATTCAGCTGTGTAGACTAGAGTTTACCTTCTCAATATGGCGGCGCCGTCGACGTGCTCGCCCCCGTGACGTTCACAACCCGGGTGTCCACCTTCAAACAACTTCCTGTTTGTGTATTAGCGGATATGAAGGAGTTTTTTTCCGCTGTTCTCACTCCTCTCTGCTCCAATTCTACTTCTGATTTAATACGTGACTAAAACTGAGGACTAAAAATGTCCGAAACCGGGAACCGACTGCGGAAGCTTCTCGAATCGCCCAATTTCGACCCGCAAAGCTACGTGAAGCAGTTGTCCCAGCAGTCCGACGGAGACAGAGACCTGCAGGAGCATCGGCAGAAAATCCAGAATCTGGCCGACGAGACGGCCCAGAACCTCAAAAAGAATGTTTACAAGAACTACAGGCAGTTCATCGAGACGGCCAAGGAGATCTCATACCTGGAGAGCGAGATGTACCAGCTGAGCCACATCCTGACCGAGCAGAAGAGCATCATGGAGAGCATCACTCAGTCCCTGCTGTCCACGGATAAAGACGAGACCTCCAAGGAGATGCAGGCAGCCTTCCCCAAGGAGACAGAGGAGCTGAAGCAGAGGACGCTCACCTCCCTGCTGGAGAAGGTGGAAGGAGCGAAGAACATCATGGACACCCCGGGGAGACACCTGGTCTACAATGGAGACCTGGTGGAGTTTGACGTGGACAACATGTCGCCCATCCAGAAGGTGAAATGAAATAATTATTCCTAATGTGTAAAATGTTAGCAAAAGTAAATGAGAAGAAAACAAACATAATGATAATAATCAAACATAAAAATAAATAGGGCTACAACTAACGATTAGTAAACGATTATCTTGACGATTAATCGAATAAAAATAGCACGTTCTATAAATTTCTCATTTAACCACTTAAATGAGAAACTCTTTTGCAATGCACAGTCAGAAATACATTAAAACATACAAATAAATTATTCAGTTTCTTTTTAAAATAAGAATATAAACATTTTATTGCCTACCTTTAGTAAATCTGAACAAGTGACTTTAAAGCTAAAAACATATTCACAGAAAAGGTGTTAACTTGAATGCAAAATGGATATTTTTCATACATTTTTGGCTTAAGTACTGCTCTGAAAATGTTGCTGTTTTCAGCAAATTGATTTAAATATGTATTTATGTCCACCAGGAAAAGAAAACACAAGTTCAACTAAATATATATGATTTCTATGGTTCATAATATGTAGACTAAAATAAATATTGGTGATTTTAGAAAAAAAGAAATTTTTTCTTGACAACCATGCTTGCCACCTTGACTTTTCCAGTAGCTGGTGGATTTGTTTCAGTGAATCAAGCCTGTCAGAACACCTGTGCCAAGTCATATCAAAGTTTTTTTTATTTTGTTCAATATTCTGCTGCACAAAATAATCTTTAATTGGTTTGGCACATTTCTCGTTTTCACCAGGTTCATGCTTTCCTCATGAACGATTGCCTGCTGATCGCCACCTGGTTACCCAACCGCAGAGGCACGGTGAAGTACAAATACAACGCCTTGTACGACCTTGGGAGCTTCGCCGTGGTGAACGTGAAGGACAACCCCCCCATGAAGGACATGTTCAAGATCCTCATGTTCCCCGACAGCCGCATCTTCCAGGCGGAGAACAGCAAAGTGAAGAAGGAGTGGCTGGAGATCCTGGACGAGACCAAGAAGAGCAAAGTTTCCAAGGAGAAGCCCAAGAAGGAGGAGGAGGTCCCCACGTCTCCGGTGCGGGCCGAGGTGTCCACCAACCCCTTCGACATGGAGGACGAGGAAACAGTGGAGTCGGAGGACGGCGTGGATCTCAGCCTGGAGTGGATCCAGGAGCTGCCGGAAGATCTGGACGTGTGCATCGCGCAGAGGGACTTTGAGGGCGCGGTGGACCTGCTGGACAAGCTGAATGAGTATCTGAAGGACCAGCCGGCAACGCCCAAGGTGAAGGAGCTGCGGGCAAAGGTGGATGAGCGTGTGCGGCAGCTGACGGAGGTCCTGGTGTTTGAGTTGTCTCCAGATCGCTCTCTTCGCGGTGGACCTAAAGCGACCCGGCGGGCGGTGTCCCAACTCATCCGACTTGGTCAGTGCTTCTCAAAGTGGGGGAAGATGAGAAAACAAATACAAAACAAATACACTTTCCAGTCATAAATTTAAAGTTTTGTAGTTATTATTATAAAATATAAGTTAAAATAACTTATTGAATATGGAGGTAAAAGTTAGAAAATGGAAATTCAGGAAAACACAGTTTATCAAGTTGTTTTGCTCCTCAAGCTAGAAATAAAACAATTTCTGACAAGAAGATGATTGAAGCTGCTTCAAAACAATAAACTGTGGAGACCAAATCAAATTTGATGCGATAAATAGAAAAATATCACTTTTCTTTATCAAAAGAGGGGTGGAGGTGGAACATTTTACCTGGTAATACAGAAACATCAGATTAATGGTCGTAATATATTACTAGGGAAAATGTTCCACCATGAAACATATTGCCAAGTAAAATCAGAAGGTATGAGGTTAGCATTTATGCTAAATGAATGTAATAATTATTGAATAAAAAATAAAAATGAGAAAAAAATTGTAAAATTTTAATGAATTTTGCAGCATTGTCTGCAGGTTCACTAAGGGGGTCTCTGGCTGGAAGCTAACACTATTTGGGCGACCATGATGTGAAAAAGTTTGAGAAACCCTGAACTAACTCGCCCACTCTTTGATTACCTAGCAACAACCTGTTGAGTAACTGGCGCAGCAGCAGTTTAAAGTTTTACCACAGTGCCTCATAACAGCTTAAAAATAAAAAAATACAATGGTGTGGGATTTGGTAGTATTTCAGATATTTAAAACAAAACACTAAACAATGTTTTCAGCCATACCATCCAGCACTTTTCTAGCTTATTGACTTTGTGGCTATTTTTTTAGAAACTTTTCAGACAAAAAATAAAAATCGGTATCTGCAGGTCAAGCTTTCCAAAACTCAGGGATTGTTCAGAAAACTGCCCACTAAACCAAATCGAAGCTAAAAAAAAAAAGTGCAACAAGACATGGAGAACTATTGATCAAACCCTTCACAAAACATATCTTAATAATTACCAAGGTCCAGACTTGTGTGTTGTACTGGACAATCAGTGATACTGCAATGTTTCACTGTATAATGGATTCTGCTGGTTTCAGGTCAGTCCACCAAAGCATGTGAGCTGTTCCTGAAGAACCGCGCCGCCGCCGTCCAGACAGCGATCCGGCAGCTTCGCATCGAAGGAGCCACGCTTCTCTACATCCACAAGCTCTGTAACATCTTCTTCACCAGCTTGCTGGAAACCGCCAAGGAGTTTGAGATGGACTTTGCGGGAAACACGGGCTGCTACTCGGCCTTCGTGGTCTGGTCCAGGTCGGCCATGACCATGTTTGTAGACGCCTTCAGCAAACAGGTCAGTGAAGACGCTAAGAGACGAGTTTAATGGTGTTTTCACACCGGATAGTCTGGTATATTTGGTTCAATTGTGGACCAAAATGCTTGTTATATAAATATTCTTTAGCTTAATGAATGTTTTCCACTTTTTCAGGTGTTTGACAGTAAGGAGAGTCTGTCCACAGCAGCCGAGTGTGTCAAAGTGGCCAAAGAGCACTGCCAGCAGCTGACCGAGATCGGCCTGGACCTGACCTTCACTCTGCAGTCACTGCTGGTTAAGAACGTCAAGGCGGCCCTGCAGAGCTACAAGGATATCATCATCGAAGCCACCAAGCACAGGAACTCAGAGGAGATGTGGAGGAGGATGAACCTGATGACCCCTGAGGCTTTGGCCAAACTCAAGGTGACGCCGACTGCCTTTGTTCCATCTTTTGTCCTGCTTTCTGTATTGTTCTTTTGGAAGCTGAAGTATTTTGCTAAATTTAGTTAGATTTTGAGTCCTTTTTAAGGCTAAAAATTTCTCAGAAATACACAGATAAGAAGAAACAGTGGACGGAAAATGCTGTTTTTTTAATTATAACTCTCATGAATGTGGATACACTGTAAAATTTACGGAAAACTCAGATTTATTAGTTTTAGTTTAGTCAACAATTGTTTAATAAACGAGTAATCATTTAGAAAACAATTAGTTCTTTACTAAATGATTAATCATTTGCTAACTAATCCATAGTTTACTAATAAATTGTAATTGAAAAAATAATTGAGGTTTTAATTATTTAGTAAATGATTGTTTAATAAACTATTAATCATCTAGCAAATAATTAATGGTTTGCTAAATGATTAATTTTTCACTAAATGATTAATCGTGTGCTAACCGATTAATCTAACATATACCAAACAATTGAAAAAAATGTAGAAGGTTTTTAAGCTTGTAGTAAATGATTGTTTAGTAAACATTTAAGTCTTTGCTAAATTATGAAACAAGTAATTGTTCACTAAACGTTTAATTGCTTACGTAAAGATTAATTTGTCATTTATTAAACAATTGAAAACAAAAAATAATTTTGTTATTAATCGTTTAGAAGACAATTAATTGATTATTAAATTAGTTGAGGATTATTTCAGTAACTGATTCATCGTGATTAATCGCTACAATCTTCTCTTCTGTTGCAGGAAGAGATGCGCAGTTGTGGCATCAACTTCCAACTGTACACAGGCGACGACTGCTGGGTCAACCTGAGCTACACGGTCGTAGCCTTCACCAAGCAGATGATGAGCTTCCTGGAGGAAGGCCTGAAGCTCTACTTCCCCGAGCTGCACATGGTGCTGCTGGAGAGCCTGCGGGAGATCATCCTGGTGGCCGTGCAGCACGTCGACTACAGCCTGCGCTGCGAGCAGGACTCCGAGAGGAAGTCCTTCATCCTGCAGAACGCCAGCTTCCTGCACGACACCGTGCTGCCGGTGGTGGAGCGGCGCTTCGAGGAGGCCGTGGGCAAGCCGGCCAAACAGCTGCAGGACCTGAGGAAGAGCACGAGGCCAGTGCGGATCAACCCTGACAGCACCACTTCCTTGGTGTGAAGCGGTCGGGAACGCCCACGCATCCGTTCCCTCCCTGCAATTTCACAGCTGACTGAAACACTAATTGCTGCTTTTTGTTGTGAGGCTGCAGCAGCAGCTGCAGCAAAATGAGAACAGTAAGCACACCTTTTCTGTTCTCACACAAAGGTTTATTTTAGTTTATGAAAATAATTCCTTATCAAGAGTTGGACATAGCAAATACACTGCAAAACCAAAATCTTTGCAAGGATTTTAGTGTAGTTTCTAGTGTAAGTATTTTACTACACTTAAAATAATGAGCTACAGGAGCTTGTTTTATGTCAATAATTTCCTAATATTGATGAAAAGTTATAGGTTCTTTTGGCAGATTATTTCACTTATAACAAGGAAAAAATGTCTTGTTATAAGTTAAATAATCTGCCAGTGGAACTAGTAATTTTTCTGCAATTTTAAGAAATTGTTGACTTAAAACAAGCTCTTATCTCTTGCTGAAAAGTTACTCATGTGCAAGTTTTGTCTTATTTCTAGAGGACTAAGAGATTTGCATTAGAAAATAGACCAGAATTACTTGATAAAATTTTGTGTTTGCAGTGTACACACTTTATGCTTCTTTATCTCTTTCATTTTTTTGCCAAATTTAATAATCAAATGCAGATTTTTTTAATGTTTGCATAAAACAAAGATATTTTCTCCAGATTAACAGGTTTACGCACCGCTAATGTTGATGTTCATGTTGTTAAAATACAAGAGGTGTTTACGATGGTGTATTAGGGCCATCATAGATCAAAAAAACAAAAAGAATAAATTTCCACCAAAAAATGTCAGAAATTGTCTAGAAAAATCTTGAAAATTTCTGTTTAAAAAGTTGAAAATCTGCAAGAAAAATCAGGGAAATTTTGAGATTAATCTCAGAAATTTTATTGAAAAAACTTGGATCTCTGAGTTTGAAAAGTGAAAAACTGTCAAATATTGAGACTCAGAAAATTTTCAAAAGTCTAGAAAATTTCTGAGATTGAAAAGTTGAAAATTTGCTAGAAAAAAAAATCAAATTTTCAGATTAATCTCAGAAATTCCAAAGTCCAATATCTAAAAAACATTTTTTTAAAGAACATTTCTGAGAATAATCTACAAATTTCTGAGTTTGTTGTAGGAAATTTACCCTATTTTTTTAATCTACAGTGGCCCTAATGTGTTGTTTGATCATGTAGATTTTGAGGCAGCCATTTTGTATGTTGGATGATTAAAATGGATGAATAAATGACTCCATTATGTCGACTGTAAGTTTTTGTTTGGCTTTAACACATTTTAATGATGTTTTCAGGCATGAGAAAAACTATAGAAACAAGCATAAGTGATTAATTAATAAAGCAAAAAAGTAATGTTAAAATATGCTTTTTTTAATCCCACTCCTTGTCCTTTTTATTTTCAAATATAAAATCAAATGCAAACTGAATTTTCTTGTACTAATATAATAAATCATTAACAAAGCGTGTTAGGTTGTTTTTGATAGAATTATTCATATTTAAAGCAGAATTTGGTTCTTTCTGTTAGAAAACTCACTGGTTTAGTACAAACATTACTTCCAGATCAAGTAAAAATGTCTAACAAGCAGAATCAAGTAGAATCAAGTATCAGTATGTTGATGTTATCTGATTGAGTTAAACCAGGGACATCAAGAGAATCAAATAATCCCAAAGTTATCCAAAATATTTCAGTTGTTTTAAATAATCCTGAAGCTCAGATTGGAAAATGTCGCAGTTGTTTATGGAGACACTTATGAGGATGATTCTGTTATTTTTTACTGAAAGTTTTAGTTTGAATCATTGTTATGAAGAGCTGTCGCCCCCTTGTGGCAGGTTAGTATCAGCAAATAGATGTTGACGAACAGAAATTCATAATTTACTTTTATATTTTCAGTGACAAATAGTCTTTATTGGACAAAATATCAGAGTTGGCAGCCTAAAAGGCAAAATCAATGCAGATAAAATTATTTAACTGGAGTGTGAGGTGAAATTAATCTCAGAATTCAAACTTTGTAATTACTTTTTTCCTTGTAGTTGTGAATCTCAGAATATTTTTTTTCTCAGAATAAGAATTATTTTAATTGTTTATGCATCATCTAGCCTCTCATCTCGTCTCAAAACCCAAATTTACAGAGTAAATGTGGATGAAGTGCCGATTTACAAATCCTATAGCGAGGAAGAAACAGTTGTGTTATTATTTTCAGTAACACAATTGCTGTACACCTGAGAATCTTTGGTTACTAATTTTGAATTTTGACACATAATTAGAATTCTGAGGGAAAAAAATCTGAGTATTTATTTTCTGTTTCCCTAATCTTCCATAAACTTGTGTTACTGTAGGCAATAAAACTGGAGAAAATGTCTTGTCTGAGGAGATTTGTGTAGCATTGTTCACACAATGATGTGCACAGATCCTCATTTCACAACAAAACACATGTGAAAGGCAGGTAATGTGCTGCTAACGGGGCTGATAAATGGGAAATTTGTTCCAGTATGTGGGATTGATGCGGCTCCCTGAGGGACCACAGTCGCTGCTGCTGCTGTCTGCTCCGGTTAAATGTCCAGCCAACACAAAAGGCTAACGTGAGAAACACAAAGGTCACTCGGTCGATCTGCCTGCAGAGGTTCCCTGGTCCATTTTTAGTGTGTTTGGGATCCATCTGACAGTCATTTGGTGGAGAATGAGTTTCCACTAGCGATCATGTTTCATCCTCATCATCACTCTGACGGGCAGAACGGATGCAGAATTATGATCTTTATCATGGCCGCCATTATTGTTGACATTTTTCCATTGTTTAGGAGACTGTTGATGATTGTTACACCTTTTGCTTGTACTTTGAAATGAATTAAATGAAAAGTAAAGTTGCTTTGTGTTTTTTAACACATAAAGTTAGCTAATCAACACCTGTTTGCCAATGTTTAGCTAACTCTATTAGCACTGTCCTTGGAAAAATTGCATTGCGTCGTGTTTGAGAAGCTACATTTTAAAATGAGATTAGTTGTAGATCCCAGCTGTAATTGTGTAAAAACCAAGTGAAATTTGTCCTTGGTTAAAAAAAACAAAACTTTCTCTACATTATTATTTTTCTCAATAAAGTTGGAACAAGCCAGCTTTCTACAACGATGTATATAGCGCCATAGTAGAAAAAGGAGCAGTAAATTGTGGCCAAAAAAAAAAAAACTCATACATTTTTACATTACCTTAAAAATTTTCTAGCGAAAGCTTGGACATTGCTGAGCTGCAAGAGTCAAAATTAGCAAGAAAAAACTCACAGTTTTCTGGTGGAAATGTACGCCTACATAGGTAAAACTAGCTGACCAAATGTGCTGGAGTTCCTTGGGTTGCTGGGAGACAGGCATGTGCTTGGTTGCTAGGTAACGATGCAGTGCCCATACATTGTAACTCAACCGTCAGGAGGTTTTTAAAAAACACTAATTTGTTGTCAAAATGGCTGTGTGTTTTTAAAAGTGCTCTAGTTGTTTTTAGAAGCAGTTGAGACCCAAATGGAAGTACGAAACATGGAAAATGAATTTTACATAATAGATTCTCTTTAATGGTCCAGTGAATAAAATTGATTCAACACCAAGCTGCTAGCAAATTATTCCCTGGCTTCATTTGTTCCTATCTTCATTCTCAGCAAGACATACAGGGTAATAATTTCCTTATCCTTAGCGGTCTAAGGTGTTGTGTTTGTCTGAGCTGTCCCGTCCTTGCATTAGAAGATCCTGCCAAGAAGCATTTGACTTCAGAAAACAGCAAATACCCCTGTGAGACAGCTGAAGCTGCCACATCCAGCCAGGCAGGGGTCCAGAGACAGACTGAGGGCTTACTGGAGATTACAAGTCTCATCTGGGGATCACCCCCAATCAGTGGGGGTTTCTGATGTTTGTTTGTCATCCTGAATATATTAAGTCGTTGTAAATCAACATGTGAAGACTGAAAACCATTTTATAACGAGTGAGTGGCACCTGCAGAAAGCCTGCATGGTGCCAAGTGTCCCATGCAAGCGAGAGCCACTTCTGTGGCCGTTTTATTTAAAAACAAAACAAAACATTACATATTTGTTGAAGCTGTCACCATGAGACTTGTCATAATAATACATTTTACTGGGAGATAAATCGTTCCAGAAATTATTATGATAATGTTGTTGTTTCGAGACACTTTTCAAGTAATAATAATGCAAGGACACATTTTCAGAAATCAATAAACTTTAACTTCTAATGGGCTTTTAAGACTGGAACTGGAAGACAATTTAAATATCCAAAATAAGCAAACAAAACAACAGCAACAACAAATAAAATGAATTATAGTCTCTCTATAAAAAAAAAAAAGGGCTAAATGAGATGAAAACATCAGACTGAGTTTTCATCTAATTTTTCATCTCAAGCTGAAAATACGTCTTAAAGTTGTTTTTTAGAAAATTTCTGAGAATAATCTCAAAATTTCAGTTTTTTGGGTGGATTTTTACTCCTCTTTTAATATTATTAATTATAATTATAATTATAATTGTTATTATTAATCTACAATGGCTGTATTTTTATATCTGATTTCAAAGTAATGAAATTACCGTTATAAATCACATCTACCCACAGCGTCACCGCTCCCGGCCGCGCGCATGCGCAGACCAGTGCAAGGAGCTGTCCGCGGCGGTTGGTGCTCGAGCGTTTTCCCCGCAGCAGCTTCGCCGGACACATCGCGACAGGAGACATGGAGGAAGAGCTAAAATGCCCTGTCTGTGGTTCCTTCTTCAGGGACCCCGTCCTGCTGCCCTGCTCTCACAATGTCTGTCTGCTGTGCGCCCGGAACATCACCGTCCAGACGCCGGATGGGGAGACTCCGGTCCAGAGTCGAGCCTCCGGTAGCTCCGACTACGACTACCTGGACATGGACAAGATGAGTCTGTACAGCGAGACGGACAGCGGCTATGGCTCCTACACCCCCTGCCAGTTGAAGTCTCCGAACGGCGTTCGGGTATTTCCGCCGGTCGCCCCGCATCGGAACTGCTCTCTCACCTGTCCGCTGTGTCACCGGAGCGTGTCCCTGGATGAGCGGGGTCTCCGGGGGTTTCCTCGGAACCGGCTTCTGGAGGCCATTGTGGTGCGGTACCAGCAGACCCGCGGCATCCCGTGTTCGGCATCCCCCTCCGCGGTGAAGTGTCAGCTGTGCGACCGCAACCCGGTGGTCGCCACTGTGATGTGCGAGCAGTGCGACGTCTATTACTGTAACGCCTGCCAGCAGCGGTGCCACCCGTCCCGCGGTCCCCTGGCCAAGCACCGCCTGGTGCCGCCGCCGAGTCAAGCCGCTGGAGGAGCGGCGGGCGGCGGCGGTGCTGGGAGTCAGCGGCCGGTGCTGACCGCGCGGAAAACGGGGACCTGCGTGGATCATGAGGCGGAAAACTTCAGCATGTATTGCTGCAGCTGCAAGGCTCCGGTGTGCATGAAGTGTTTGGAGGAGGGGAAACACGCCAAGCACGACGTCAAACCGCTGGCTGTGATGTGGAAGCAACACAAGGTGAGCCCGTACTTCATTTTTATGCTCCATAAGGCTCGTTTTTTCAGTAACACTGAGGCTATGGGCTTATTTTAGAGATAAATATTAATTCCTGCTGCATTTTGTTACGTTGCCACAGAAAGCTCCTTTGGCAAGGGTGTCCAAAGTGCGGGCTGTGGGCCCTTTGTGGCCCTTGGGTTGATTTTGTTGTGGCCCTCAACTGCATTTCAAGACTCCATACTCCATGGACTAATACTCCATTGAGAATTAGGACAATAATAGGAAAAAAAGAGAAAATTACAAGAATAAAGTCATAATATTATGAAAAAAATAATTAAATTACGAGAATTAATAAATACATTACGAGAACAAAATTGTATGACAAAAAAGTGGAAATAACACTAAAAATAAAGTCAAAGTGTTTCAAGAAAAAAACTTGTGCAAGAATAAAGTCGAAATAATGACTATAATGTGATAGTATTCCAAAACAAAAGTCATAATATTACAAGAATAAAGTCATAGGAGAAAAAAGTCAAAATATTTCACAATAAACACATTTGAGAATAAAGTAATGGTAGAGCTGTGCAATGGCTGCTGGAACAGACAAGTGTTTTGTTGCTGACCTACTATCCAGAAACCACTTGCTGCATTTTTGTTGATCGTGCAGTATGCTCCACTTCTACTTTTCAAAGATGTACGGTTGTATAATTGTGATTCCCTTCGCAGCCATTTCCATGTGCAAGTGTAAACCATGATTTGGGGGGCGTGGCCAGAGGCGGGGCCTCTGCATTAAAGTGACAGAGGCCCTAAAACGGCTCATTCTAAAAGGAGTTTAAGACAGGCAGGAATGACCAGACTAAGACTTATTTTGTGCAAAAAAATCTAATGAACATGTTTTTTATAGCACATAAAGCTAATCTCATCTGTTCAAGAAAGCATCATAGGTCACCTTAAGAACATAAATGTCTGCATAGCACTTTTTACAGTACAAGTACCTTTAATACTTCCCCCGTTTTGTTGAGTTTTGCTCTTTTATACCATTTTCAGTTAATTAATTTCCCCCATTCTGTTGGATTTGCAGTATTTGGGGCGAATTATATGTGAATGAACATTAGAACATAATTACTGCAGGCATGTAAACTAAATGTGGGATGAGTCACATCAGCCACTGGCCTACATCTGTACTGTAAGTGGGAGCACATGGAAATGTAGGAGGTCAGTGTTGGTTTATGCCTTAAAGGTTTTCAGAATAAGGAGTGGGTCATGTTTGCCCTCTGGTTCCCTGCTTAGAGCTTATAGTATATTGGAAAATGCTAATTTTTATCTTCTAATATAGAGTGCAGTATCACAATCCCAAAGGACTGCATGGATACAATACTGCTACTAATAACAATATATTTACCCTGTTGTACAAACCTTTGCTATTATTTATCTACCAGATTTAGAATTAGATGATGGAGGGGAAAATATGGTTTCTTGCAATATTACAGTAATGTTTTATTTTTCAGTTTTGTGCACACTACTCTGGAGCATATATATTTCCACATAATTTATCCTTTTGTTTTGATATGAAAATAACTCAGAAAAGCTAACAATAATTGCATAAAACATACAAAATATGTGTTTAGATTAGAATTAAAGTGAAAAACTGGATGATTTAATGTAAATAATTTAAAATACACACAATTTGGGACATCTGAAAAACAAAGAATTTGCTGTGATTGCTTTCATTTAGCTTAATTTGTATTCAAAACAATAAATAACACAAAAACTTTCCTTGTTTAGACTAATTGTGAAGTAAATCTTACTGCTGTCTCTTGTTTAGTTAAATAACTGCTTTTATGACACATTGATTCTTCCATTTAGGCATTAAAACGTCTTCAGGGACAAAAAGATTGGACAAAAACCTGCTGATACGAGCTCTTCCCCCCTCCGTCTGCCAAAATAGAAAAATAAATAAATCACCCGCCTGTTTCATTAGGGAGTGATTAAAGTGATTTATGGTCTAATCCATTTTTTAAATGGCTCTTTCATTAATTTTAAAGATGAGTTTGCTCCTGGGCCGAGGTCAACTTAAGTTCATTTCCCTCAGGTTAGTTGTGACCTCACTGAATTTTATTAAAAAGCTCAGTTTGAATGCTTTTGTGCCTCATTTTGGTATATTGAAGGAAATGTATTTAAAAATAAATGATTAAAAGGATATTCCAGATTTTTAAAAGTAATTTTTTGTATCTGTTATGATGACTCAGCATCACACCTGATGTAGCTGATGTACATATTATGCATACGATATAAACATTTTATGTTTATTTCTTTTTAGAAAACAAAGTCTGGAAAAATTAATCAAGATAATTTATTATATTGTTACAAGATTCCTTTTTATTTTAATTCTTGTTAGTTAGTTAAATCAGTATTTATTTGTGTTTACTGCATTTTCTGTCCATTTTCTGCTTTTTACCTCACTCTTAGTTTAATATTTCCTCATTTGCCTCTACCTGCTCCCTTCCCCAGCTGCATCCACTCTCCTATAATTAGCTCTTCTGCGCCACTCTCCCTCAGTATTTAAACTCCTCTCTTTAAATAATTGTGAGATCCTGGTTTCCTGGAATCTCCATCCCTGAGATTAATTACTGGAATTAATCTCAGAATTTTGATTTTTTTCCTCAAAGTTCGAACTCTAATGTTTTTCTCAGAATTATGACCTTAAGCTCAAAAATTTGACTATAAACCTAGAATTTTGATGTCAGTCTCATTACTCAGAATTAGTAAATTCTGAGTAATTTACAGACTCATAATTTTTTCTAAAAATTTAGATTTCCCCCCCCAGAATTCTAACTTTTTTTCACAATTCTGACTTCAGTGTCCAAATTCTAATGTTTTTGTTGTTTTTTCCCCCCCAAATTCTGACTTTTTTCCTGAGAATTTGGCCTTTAATGTTCGATTTCTGACCATTTTCTTCCCCCGAATTCTGACTTTTTTTTCTATCATAATTTGGACTTTAATGTTCAAATTCTCACTTTTTCTCCCCCTTATTCTGACTGTTTTTCTCAGAATCAGAATTGTTTAAATTGTTTATGCACCATCAGGCAAATCTAGACTTTAAACTCAAATCTACCAAATATATTTGGGACAGGCTTTTATTGTTGATAAAGTGCACATCTGACACACTTGTGAGAATATTTGGATTATCTTCTGTCTTTGTAAGTTGTTTTTTCAGTTTCATTATTACATATTCATTGTCAGAATCCACCAAAGCTCCAGTTTGCATCTTGGTTCTTTCTTATGTTTGAATAACATGAGAGTCCCTGCCATATGTATAAGGACAGTTGATTTAAATTCATTATGCAGCGCCTCTGAAAAATCTTGATGTTCATTCTAAAGAAAATTATGTTTTGCAAATTTATTGTCCTTGGAAATTATAGTAGTCTTTAAATATGACGACTTAATTATGTAACTAGCATGCTAATCTGGAGAATTTGCTATAATTATGTAAATTATTTAGGTTATTTTAGCTCTTTTCCTTTTTCTAATGGAGTATTTCATCATTTGCAGAAATTAAAAGGCATTTTGTGCAAAGTGGGTCATTGGGACTAATCTCTGAGTGTCTTTCTTATTTTTTTGTGGATTTATTCCCAACACATCTCAGCTTCTTCCCTCTTTGTCCCATAAATTGGCTCATGTCTCACCTTCTCCATCTCTTATTTACATCCTCCCTACCCTTCATTTACCCTTCCCTGCTTCCCTCCAAGCATTTCTTCCAGATCCCCCATCGCACAGGCTCATAAATGGGCCGTGAAAATCCCATCAGGATGCAGAAGTGAGCAGGCGTTGATAAGTAATCAGCAGCATATGAACAAGAGATGGGCACCTCTTAGTTAATCTGGTGTCCTCCTCGCTGAATGAGATCGGTCTGTGCAGAGCTGAAATGGCTGTTCAGTTCTTGAAGTGTCACTCATGCAGACCAATGTAGTCTATTTTATTTATTTTTGATGGATTGCACTGGTTTTCTCCTATCTGCTTTGGTGGGTGTAGCTTTATCCAGCTTCTCCCCCGTTTTCCTCTTGATCTCCTTTTTCTTCCAAAGCAGCATGGTTCTCTGCCTGTGACCCAGAAAGATTTTCTTTTTCTCAGGCATCACTGGATGATGGGTATTTTGTTGAAACATTTCTGACCAGATCATATATCTTTGTAACAAAACTGATGGATTAATTGGTTTTGTAAAAGTGTATTTCCTGCTAGGTAGCCCAAAACGACCCAAAGGTTTGGAAAGACATCCTGTAAATAGAACTGACAGGCTCCATGAATCACTGGTTGTTAGTTTTTTAAGCATTTATAAAAAATGCACGAATCTTTTATCTGATCTTTTGTTTTGTCTATCAGTAGATAGACAAAATGTTTTCCCAGAAAACTAATTTCCAATTTTTCAGAAAAAAAAAAAAGAAATGTCAAAACATTTCTGGTAAAAATCTTTGAAATGTCTCAATTTGAATAATTGAAAATTTGCTAGAAGAAAATTGAACTTATAAGAGAAATTGCAATTTTTTATTTATTTATTTTTTTTAAAGTTTTGGAGCTTGAAATGTTGAAAATTTGCTTGAAAAACTCAGAAGTTTTTAGTTTAGTCTTAAAAATTTTGACATTTCTACCTTCTTACTTTTCAAACTCAGCACATTTCCTAAGGTGAAAAAACTTTTTAAAATGCTTTTTATAGAAAATTTCTGAGATTAATAAATATGTTTTTTTTTTTCTTGCAAACGTTGGACTTTTCAATCTCAGAAATTTCCATGTTTTTTTTCTCAAAAATTTCTGAGATTGGAATTTTGGTGGAAATTTACTCCTTGTTTTTCTATCTACAATATATGTAAGATGTAAGCCACAATTGGGAATAAGGTTGTTGTTGTCAGATTGAATAAAAATGTTTATTTACAGGGAAATCTTTCTTCCAGCACACCTTATCAAAATGAATTGTAAACATTGATAATTTTGTGTGAAAACCATGTGACTGCGCTTTGACTGTTTGTCTTCAGGTTAACTATACGGGGCCCTTTAATCTGTTTAAATTGCTACCATATGTAATATGCCCATTTTACGTTATTAATCCATATAATCCCTGTTAAATGTTGCAAAAAGGACATTTAAACTGTTAGCATCCTTTGAGAATATTTAATTACTGCAATACCCAAAACAAAAGAGGAAAACACATAAGAATACCTAATTGATTTATTTTTTAAAGTGACCTTATTAATCCATGTTTTACAGCAAACAAATTAATTGTTACCAGAATTTCCACAGCACCAAACTTACCTAAACATCACAGTTAATTCAGGCCTTTAAATCCCCTTTATCAGCCTGTTGTTACAGATATTTCTGTTTTCTGAATTGGTGACTTTGGCCTGTTCCAGTACGCTTGACAGAGCTTTATCAGGCTCCACTGGACCAAAAATAAACCGCCCCAGTTGAGGAAAAACCACAAAAATGATGAGTAATCTTCCAGAAAATTATGAACCAGCCTTCCTAGAATACTGTCTAAAATTCCTGAAAATAAAAAGGAAGAGCATCTTATTTAAACCCACAAAAACAAAACTTAAAAAAGACCGGTACCTACTAAAAAGCACAGCGGAGGCCGCATCATCTGTCTTCAAAGTTTAGTTGGATGTCTCAGAAAGTATTTGTGTGTTTAATGATATCTCAAACATCAGGCTAAAACAATTAGAAAATAGAACTGAATTACTTGTTTAGGACAAAAATAAATTAAAACCTTGAACATTAACAATTGTGCTGTTGATTTACATTAAAAAAGTTTGGCAAAAGGAAAGAAATGTTGACATTATGCATGTTTTCGTACTTCCATTTGATTTTCTACTGCTTCCAAAAACGGTCAAAGTGATTTAAAAATCCACCCCGACTTATTTTGGCAATAAGTTCATGTTTTTTGGTGTCTGGAATTTGAGAAGTTTAAAAGTAATGTAACAAATCAGCTGGCTCGACCCCTCACCTAGTAACCGCGGCAGAGCCCAGCATGTTACCTAGCAACCCCAGCAGAGTTCCACCCATCACCTAGCAACACAAGCTGAGCTCCAGCACAATTGGTAAGCTGGTTTGTTGTTGACTCGAAACCGATTTAAAGGTCCTAAAACAAAATAAAATTATTATCAAAGAATAGTTTTTTGATTAGTTTTTTGAAAAAAACTAATGAAGATGTTTTGTGTAGCACATAAACATGTCCAAGAAGCATAATAGGTCACCTTTAAGTACAGGAAACAAAATACAATCAGAACTGTTTAAATTATAACAAACTGTAGCATCATAAAGTTTCTGTGTTTGAAAGATTAAATAAAAACAAAAATACTGAATGCAAGTGTTTATTTTTAATAAGAACATGACAAGTCACTGCATGTAGCATTGCAATGAGTTGTTTCACTGGGGAAACATGGCGTCTGCTCCGCCCCAACAGCTGCACATCTGTGACTGGGGATGTTTTCTAATAATCAAGCTGTTCTCTGGTAGAATCACCGCCTCACTTCTCTTTCACCAACACAGGATTTATACGAACGCTCAAAGCAGGCCGTCTACACCTATTCAACTCATCGCATCAACTAGTGATGTGTTTGAGTTTTATTCATGCATAAATCTTCCCGCAGCATTAAATGCATCTCTCTATTAGATCATTCCTCCTCTCACAGATGTCATCTCCTCTGAAGCTTCATCATTTAATCCTGACACTAACATGCTTTGTCTTGTTTCTCTGGATGTTGACAAAACATTTTGACAGGAATTACCCTGCTGGCTATTTGTTTAATAAACACAGCTTTTAATACACACATTCATAGTGAATCTGCATGCAACTTAAAAGATCTAAGCTCTATGCATCACAGAATCCTGGCAGGAGAGCGCATCAGAGTAGAAAAAGAGTTATTTATTAGACAACATGAATGGTGTTGACTTGTGCCAACAGCCATGTCCGACTAACCTCGTTCCAAATGGCGCCACACCATTTCACTCTGACCTCAGGCCCAACAACATAGAAATGCAGTCAACTGTGTATTGGCTTGCATTAATATCTGACTAACACATCAGATGTCATGTTTAACCCAAGAGTATTAAAAATTAGCTTCTTCTATGCTAAGTTAAACATTGTTATAAGTTATACTGTGATAATATCTCAGGTAAATGGGATAAAATGCTGGTCATTAGTTCAGAAACAAAAAAGATAATTTACTAAAATATAGATTAAAAAATTTCTCCAACATAAAATGATGAAAATGACAGCAGAAATGCAAAACAAGGGGATAAAAATGGATCCAAGCAGATACTGCGACTGTTTTATTTTAATTTTATGAATTGGTGTGATTATTGTCATGATTTCTGGTGATGGCTGGACCCATGAACCATGACTTGAAACAGAGGAAACCAGTGAGGAGAGAGTGAAACAGAGGTGGTTGCTTGATTACTAGATAATGGGCCAGTGCTAATTAGAAACAGGGAGCAGCTGTGAGGAGGGAGCAGAAGGCAGGCTGAGGGAGAGAGAGAGCAAGCAGGAGTAAACAAACTGGGCAAAATCAGAACATAACCCTAACTAAAACAAATAATAAGTAATAAAAAGACAGAGCTAAGGTGAAAACACACTGAACACAACAGAAGACTTTGGACATCATTTGTTCTTTGGGTTTTAAATGTCTCAAGAGAGCTCCAATTTATGTAAAAAGAACATCTCAAAGAGTGCAGACATGTTACAGTACATACTCCTCATTAATAATTTAACAAAAGATTTTTTAACCAAAACGCCCAGACTTAACTCCCCATATCTTTCTTTTTATTCCCTTATGGAGGCCCAGTCCCAAAGAAACAACAGATTTTTGTCCTCACAATGTCACAAACACAAGGCAAACACAGTTTTTCACTCTTGCACGCAACCTGGTACTCATTGACTAAAGGCTGTGCTGCAGGACTTCTGCAGTGAATGTAGGTTAATGCCCATTTTTCTGCACTTCCTGTGTTTTGGCCCTACCATCCTCTGGAGACATGCGGCGCGTGTAGCAGTAGTAGGCCCAGCGTTCACGTGTGTGTAAGAGATTGTGTGTCCCTGTGATCTATTTTTGGCTACACAGCGAGTGGTGTGTAGCCAACAGAGCCGGCTCTGTTGACTACAGGCAGTGCGGACAGTGAGCATTGTTGCTATGACTACAAACGTCTGCTCATTCATCACAAACCTCTACTGAAACAGCACATTAAAGACAGGTTTTGTCAAGACTTTATCTATTTGTGTAATAAAGTATAGTTGTAGTGTTGAAAACTTTGGGTTACTTGTAACTTGCACAACTTGAAGGTGACTTTTTATGCTTCCTTGAACAGATTAGGGTATGTTTATAGACTGTACAAAACGTTCATAACATTTTTCGTACTAAATAATTCCCAGATAATAAGTTGATCAGTTCTGCCTATTTTGAGTTGTTTTAGGGCATCTAGTCACTTTAAATCCAAACAAGTTGTTGTTGGCCTCACCCCCTCAACTCAACGTTTACCTTCCTATGTGAAAATAGTTTGCAAACAGATGAACAGTTATACAACTGTACATCTTTGAAAAGCAGAAGTTGAGCCACCTGCACAACCAAGACGAATGCAGCAAGTGGTTTCTGGATGGTTAGTCAAGGACAAAACACTTACCTTTTCCAGCAGCCATTGTACAGCACATACAGAGGTAAAACCAGCTGACCAAATGTGCCAGCACTCAACTTGTGTTGCTAGGCAACGGGCTGGGCTTGGTTGTGGTTGCTAGGCGAGGGCTACATTCCAAACTTCATTTTCCAGAGACTGTCTTTTAGAATCCCTCGAAAAAATGTGCAAAAATTGGTTTTTTTTCTTCATTTTTCTGTTTCTTCTTTACTCTTGTGATGTGAAAGATTATGCCAAGACTTTTAAGTTAATAACTCATTCACAATAAATGCCACTGTATTGTGAATCGTTTATCTGGTCTTCATTATGGACTGGAGATGTTTTATGAGGGACACTGAAGTTCAGTTTTGTGCAAAAAATGTAATGAACATGTTTTGTATAACCCACATATGGCCCAACCTGTTCTAGGAAGCATAATCAGGCACATTTAATGTTATTCGTATCTGAAAAGTAATCTGGTCTCTTGTTCTCTCTTCTTGGCATTTAGATTGTGCCTCTTGCTTCAGGTGTTGATGCTGCAGTATATTAAAAATGATTTTCTTTACATGTACATCGCAGAGCAGCAGAGGATGGGTAGATGAAAGGATGTAGCGGAGAAGGGAGAAGAGAGATTGGTTTTGACCTCAAGTAATGGGACAACAAAGCAGGGGGAGGGATAGACTGCTCTGCTGCAGCTGCATATATACCACATATATTACTGCAGCAAAAGCTTTAAGATTAAAGGGAATTTTTACACTGTCAACAAAGCTTTTGAAGTCAGATTAAAGAGTGGATGAGATGTTGCTACAGGTTTTGGTTTGATATTCTTCTGGTTCTTTTATAATTTAGATTTGTGTCCATGGGTTTTGAAGCTTGTTTTGCATTTTTAATTGGCTGAAAGCAAAAAATTGTCATAATTAACAGACATAAAAGCTTTTTTTTTTTTGTCATTTTCAATCATCAGCTTCCTCCAAGTTGGATTCATTCATGCTGGATTTCTTGCATTTAACAGACCGTTTTAAAATATATACACACAGAAACGGATATTTTTACTCATTCCTGGTGCCCACATGAATGAGAAAGTGTGTGGGAACTGTGACGCACAGAGTGGAGGCGGCTGCTTCCTCTGAAATCTATCAGGAACTGTGTGTGGGCTGCTGCGAGTCTCGCCCTGCAGTCTGCATTCAGTTCTGCTTATTTCTCATAAATCTGGCCAGGTGAGGAGTCCTCACTCTGACAGTTTAAATACAGTTGAAACCAGATGTTTACATACATGAAACACTTTTTTTTTCTCGCTGTCTAAGATACTTTGAAAATGGTTGGGAAAAAAAATATATAGCGCCACACAAGATTGTGATTAACAGCACTAAGACCCGCCTCCTGGCTCTGATTGGTTGTTACTATTTAGCGCTGGAAGAAGGCAGAGGAGCTCGATCATGACTCATACTGTCACAACATGGTGGCTGTTCCAAAAATATGTTTAAAAACATTTTTTTAAGTTACATGCTGCAGCTTTAATTTAAATAATTTCTTAGATCCAAAAGTAAGACTTTTGTTCCATGTTCAATGCTTTATATATTATTTCTAGTATTTTTTTATACAGTGTCTTTAAGTTTTAAATGATTATATATCATAAGGATTCTGTTTAGGTAGAACAAAATGTTAAACATTTTGAAGATTTGGTCAAATTTTGAACTTTTTAAAAAAAAAATTTTTTTTACCGCAGAGCAAGAATACAAAAAACAGTCCACGTTAGTAGAACAGATAAATATGATGTAAAAAAACTGAATGCAAGTGAAAAAGGAAGGTGGAGAGGTAAAATATGATACTTCAGCCCCTCCTCTTATCCCATGGGTGAAATTTTTGACAAGGCCAGCGCCATTATCACCCATCTGATATGTAACCGCTGCCTTTTGTTCTCTTTTGTGTTACTCCTGTTGGTACTGGAGCGAGTGGGCTGCAGCATTGACATAATGTGTGTATATGGGGTAAATAGCTGGACTTCCTTTGCAGGAGAAAGCTTAACAGAACAGCCCAGTCAGAGGTTTTGTTCAGGCTTTCTCCTTCAGGCTTTGTTCGCGCTGCCATAAAAGAGGTCGGTTTTATGATGCACCATCTGACTCTTTTTGCAGATGGATCAGTGGCAAGCTGTCTGCTCCAGTCTGCAGGAACAAGAACCGTTACTATTTACATCTATTTGTTTATTTAACATTAATAAAATCCAGACTTTATGTTGTCAATTAAATACATCTGGGGAATAATTTAATAGGTTGAATATTTTATGTTAAAAATAGTGGCTCAAATATTAGCAATACAGAATTAAACTGTCAGCAAAGAAAATTTACCTTTTGAAGTTATTGTATCCCTGTACAGGAAAAAACAAAGGAGTACATTTCCACCAAAAAACTCCAAAATTTATGAGTTTAAAAAATCTAAAATTTGATAGAAAAAAAAAGTCAGAAATTTTTAGATTAATCTCAGAAAATCTGTGGAAAAACAAGGAAATTTCTGAGTTAAAAAGTCAAAAATTTGCACAAAAAAATACAGAAAATTTGAGATTAATCTAAAAAATATTCTAGAAAAAAAGAATACTCAGAAAGGACATTTCTGAGTTTAATAATTTGGAAATTTGCTAAAAAAAAAAATCAAAAATCTTTCGCTTAATCAGAAATTTTTTTGAACAAACAAGGAAGATTCAGAGTTTAAAAAGTTTAAAATTTGCTAGAAAAAAGCTCAGAAATCTTCTGGCAAAACATGTAAATTTCTGTGTTTCATAAGTGAAGTTTCTGAGATGTTTTTGGTAAAATTTACTCCTTTTTTTCTTCTACAATGTCTCTAAACTATGATTCTGTCACAATGAAACACACCGAGGTTCTGGACCTGGTTGGAAATGCGTCAGTTTTGTAGAACCAGTGCAGCCATGTTTCCTTTTCTGGCCTCTCTGAATGTCACGGCTTGAGCAAATGGCTGTGCATTATTCACATAACAGCATAATAAGATAATAGCACTTGTCTTTGAGAGCGGGGCTGAAGGCTGCTGACAGCAGTGAAAAAGAAAAATGACATTATACTGTCAGAGGATGAAAAAAGGTCAGGGGGAGGAAGACAAAAGAAACAAAGCCTGGAATAAATTGGATTTCTGAAAGTGCGATTTTTCTCTGCAGAGATAAAATCAATTTCTTATATTTTCCTGGTATTCCAGAGGTTTGATTTTGATTTCCATTTTTTGTTTCTTTTTTGTTCCATATCTGTTTTCTGGGTCGCAGCCTTTTATCTAGAGGGGGAAGCGTGTCGCATTTGAACAAGACCGCACACTTTTACCAGCGTCTGCTCTAGGCTGACACATTGGGACCAAGGCCAACCTCAGCCTTCATCTGGTGGTCAGGGACTATTCTCACTGAGAAAGAACGTAGTTTAGCGTTATTTAAAACTTTTATTGGACTGTGCTAAGACAAACTTGTTTCTAAAATCTATTGTATACAATTCAGGAAGAGAATAAACCAACTAAAAACACGAGATTTTAAAAAAAAAAGCGCGTTTGCTGTTAAAAGAGTAATTTATTTACATGTGTAATTTGGAAAATGTGACGTCTGACTAATTTTGTGATGTTATATGTTTATGAATATCTTTGTGTTTTATCAGTTGGACTCCGAGAAGATTAGTAACCACTTTGGTGGAAACTAATTGGTATTTTAATAAATAAACTATTAAACAAAAACCCAAGACCTTAAAAATACCCTCTCAGTCGTGTTTTTGTCAATAAGTTAATGTTTTTTGGTGTCTGGAAAATGGCCCGTTTTAAAAACCTCCAAATTGCTACCAGGTGAACCTCTGCAAGGACTGCGCCGTTACCTAGCAACCAAAGCAGTGCCCAGCCCGTTACCTAGCAACCCAAGTGGAATTTTAGACCGGAGATGAAACGTTTTTCTGACATCCAGAAGAAAAATGCATGAAGAAATTAGTAAGGCAACAGCAGATTCTGAAAACAGTGTAAGCATAATGGATAGCTGGATATTCCCAGGATACTTTAAGACATAGAAATTTAATATATGGAGGATTGATTGTTGCGGCTGTATTTAGTGTTATAAAATGGGTCAGTTCACTGAGTTTAAAATCAAACTGTGTAAATCCCTGCTGCACTCATCTGCTGCCTCTAAACTCCAGAATGAATTACTGAAATCAATAATCCAGTGAGTTTGCCAGGTTCAGAATAAGTGGAACGTTTTGCTGGAGCTTTTTAGTTTTATTGATTGCACAAATATTGTCTTTTAGAGGAGTTCACAGCGCGTGTTACTCCTGCTGTTAATGTTTTGGACAGGAAGATTTCACACAAGGTTGCAGCATGCAGTGAGGCGGATCTCTGACCAATTGTTGTGCAATTTCTCTGTTTCATTCAGAGTCCTGGGTCCTTTCTGCTCACATCACACGTTTCTAAATCATTTACTAGTAATTTAGAGTCTGGTTGGCTATTATTTTACTATTCTTATCCTATAGAAAAACCAATTGGTTACAATTTTTTTGTTTTCTTATGTAGCCCAACTGGCTTAACTGTAACATCTCCTGATAATTCAAATATTTCATGATGCACTTTAATAAGGTTCTAAGACCTTTTGGTATAGAAACAAAATCAAACATTACATATTATCAAACATTTATATTCTGGAGTATGAGATTCTTTTAAAACAAGGAAATTTCAGAGTTTCAAAAGTTGAACATTTTCTACTTTTCAAACTCAGAATTCTGAAAAAAAAAAAATTCTAAATTTTTTCAGAGATTAATCTAAAAATGTGCTTTTTTTTTTTTTAGCAAATTTTTGCTTTTTTTAAACTCAGAAATTTCTAAAATTTTTTCTAGAATATTTCAGATATAAAGCTTAAAATTTTAAAACTATTTATAAAATTATGCTTAGGTTTTTTTCTTGACAATTTTTGACTTTTGATTCAGAAATTTCAATTTTTTCCTCAAAAATTTCAGAAAATCAGAAATACAAAATATCTTTTTGTGATTTCTCATGTTTTGCTAAAGTTTTAGTGTTTTTCAAACAATTTTTTTACTTTTCAAACTAAGAAATTTCTTTGTTTTTTTATAGAAAATTTCTGAGATTAACCTCAAACTTTGAGTTTTTTTTGCAGATTTGTACAAATGTTTTTCTGTTTATAATGGCCTTTATGAACCATCATACATTCTTTCCCAGCTCTTTTGTTTTTATTCTTATCTTTTCTGTAGCTGGCTTTATGGTGGAAACAGAAAACAGACTTTATCTCTTTAAACAAAGATCTGAGTGCAATCTGCTGCTGTTTCTGTCTTTTCTCAATGCATGCTGGGACTGTTTCCAGCTCCACATCCCCCTGCCAAAGACGTGGTGGGTGAAGAAAATCAATGAATGAATAAAACATGGCAGAGCAGTGAATGAACGAAGGAGCTGACACAGAACTTTGACCTGACGAGAAAAGCTGCAGTTAAATAAATACAGAAACGGAACAAATGGGAAAGGAGGAGATGCCTCTTGTGGTACATCCATCATCTGCTTGTTAGCATCTTGGTAGTCCAGATGGCCTCTGGGTGAGGAGTCCCACCAGGTCCACATGTCGCTCCTCCGGAGGAAACTGGACCTGGATGAGATCACTGTGGGAGTGTCTGGCTGTCAGAGCGGGGGTGGAGCGGATGCTGTGCAGATGAGGACAGGGATTACAGAGAAGAGGCAGATTTAATTTCAGATGAAAGCAAGAGTGGGACTGAATGAATGAGTTTTACAGCACTGGCTCTGGTCAGAATGAAGGTTGCTGAATGTTTAATCAATAGCATAAACGGAGAAATGAAGAAGTTAGAATCATTACTAGCGTCCAGGTATGACAGTATAATTGAAATTCAAAAATACTTTATTGATCCTAGTGAGGAATTAAATGTCATAACTCATATTATAGCAGCAGCTAACTCTATTAGCAGGAGCTGATGTGAAATCAAAGCAAACTGAAAGATAAAAAATGGCAATGAACCATTTAAAATTTTTTCTAACAGCATTCTGATACATATGAGAAAATGTTTTAATCCCGATAACAGTTAAAGTTAGAGATTTTTACAGCATATGCTCTCCTTTCCAGTTACCATTTCCAGTTCGCACAAACATCACCTTTTTTTGGCCAAATCTCTGCTCTTCCATCGTTTGGTTCTCCCGACTGTCATTTTCCCCTTGTTATTTATTTATTGCTTTCTATTTCAACTATTGTCAACTAATATATTTATTTTCTCTGGTTCAAATTAAAGCGACTGAACTTTACTTGTACTGTTGTAGCTGGATGGAGCTAGAATACAATATCTTGCGAGGAGAACGTAAACAAAATGGCGACTTGGACCGTGTAACGGTATTTAAATTAATGAAACTTTAAAGTATGCCTATGAAAACAAAAATTTAATAAAAATAAATGTACAAAAACAGCTATTTATTAACAAATAATTAGTTTTTGATTCAGGGTCAGTAGTTGCTACAAAGTTTAATAAAAATAGAGAAGGGATTAAAGAGGGATTAATTCACATCATTTGCACATTGCTCCATTAAATTGTTACCATATTTATGACTTAACATCTTAACGTGATGAAATGGGTCTTCCCTGTTTCTGTTTCCTTCTGGGTCTTTGTGTCTGAGCTCATTCATGAGAACCGCATCCAGAAACAGGGAAACAGGTGGGAGTGTCCTCAGAGGAGCAAATTCATCATGTGTGTAACAGTGTGAGTCTTCTTTGTCCTGTCCCCTCCTGTTTACCAGTGATGGATGAATATGTGCAAAACAAAAGACACTTTGAAAAAATCTAGTAATAAATTCAATTTGTAATAATTGGACGATTTGATCTTTTTTTTTCTTTTTTTTTGTACAGTTTCCAGACACTGATGATGTGCTTCAAGCACAAAAAGTGGAAAGCAAAGAACAGAAAATATCCATCAGTTTATTGATTATTCCAATAATCTATAAGTTTACAGTAAGGGTGGAGTATTTTTTGATGTGCCAGATTTAGCCATGCAGCTGTGCGTTTCCAAGACTGAACCAGAAAACGTTCAGTTTAATCAGATTTTTAATATCTTTTAACAAAAAACCAGCGCAGCATAAAATACTTTATCTAACGCTCATAAAATTTTATTTCACTTATATTAATATTGATTTTTAAAGTGTCACAGTGACAAATGGCAATCAGTTTGCCCTTCCAGTAAAATCAATCCATTCATAGGGTGTGTGTTTCGTCAGCAGCTTTGGATGTGGTGTTCAGGTTCTGTAGGATTTTTAACTTACACTTAAGTTTACCTTATCTAACCTAAAAATATCTACGATTTTTATGTGGAGATTTTTCTATAATTTTAGATTTAAAAAAATTGTATCTCAGAAATTTTCTGGTAAAAACTTCTAGAGTGGAAAAATTTTCAAACTCTGAAATTTCCAATTTTTTGCAGAAAATTTCTGAAATTAATCAAAAAAAATGTCCGTTTCTCTAGCAAATGTTTCACTTCTTAAACTCACAAATTTCCATATTTTTTTTCTGAAAATTGCAAAGTTCTTATGCAGATATATTGATCCAAACACCACCTGTGTTTTCTTTGACCATAAAATTATGCAAATTGGAATTACGAAAATAAATGTTCTTAATGGAATCATGCCAATTCCGAAAAAAACATGTTTTACGATGAAAAGTTGTTGGGGTTTTTCATCTGTGTGAATATTGGTGTATTTTGCAAAACCGCGATCATTCGACTCGCATCTCACCAGTTACATGATCGACAGCAGGATTTTACCACTGACAGAAATGATGAAGAAGACGACAGGAAGTAGTTGAATAATGATGGCGTTGCATGTTTTTTAAAATTATTTGTGACGTGAACAAACTTGTTCACATGTGATTTTAATTGTGTTTCTTATATAACTGAAACAGTACAGTAATTATGAAATTATGTTTTTTGTTTTACATTTGCAGAATATGAACATATGTTGTAATCCAGTTACTGTGACTGGTCACTTTGTGTTCATTTATCTTATATAATCCTTGTAAAATACATCAAGTTTTGCTTGATATGCATGTTTGTTAAACTTAATTAAATTTTGTTTTGAGGCATGGAAGCTGTAGCTGCGTTCGTTAACCTATTTGTCTGCAGCAGAGCATCAATATTTCATCCAGCTGCTGCAGGACCCAGATATGCTGAACTGCATTAGCTGTTTGCTCACTGACAGTTTCTGTGCTTCTGCTCAGCTTGCAACATTAGCTCAACCTGTATTTACATCACAGATCTGTAATTTATTTGATGTCACAACAGCGTTTTAGAATCCGGATGTATTTGATTTATGTGTCATTTAAGAACATATAAGGATTTGTTTATTTCAAAGCCAGTTTAATGAGCATTAGTGTATTTTTCTTCTCTAAATCCCATTAAAAGTATTTGAAATAATAATCCTGAATGTAGTATATGAGTGGGGTTTGATATCTTTCTATTGATTTCTACAAAAGAGTATCATTTGCATTAAATGTGAATTTGCAAACATGGCATTGGTGTTTTCATGGATTTTCCTGCCTCTAATCTCTGCAGATGATGATCTGATGGAGATTTTAAATTTAATCCATATTATAGAGACAATGAAGAGCCTTTTATGTATTTTTGGCACGTGGAAGAAATTCCCAGGGAATTTGCTTCAGGCGAGGATCAGGAGAACTGGGTCTGATTACATAACCATCACAGAAGCATCACTGGTTGAACTGGTTGCACAGCTTTACTCAGGGCAATGGGAACCTTAAATCAACACATTTACTAAGATAATATAACTGATTTATTTGTTTTACTTGTTTTCATTCTCAGTGTTCATAGCAGGCTTGTTTAGAAATAATTAATTTCTTGTCTTTTGCAAGAATAGAAGTGTGTTTTAATGCATATTTAATTTTATTTTATAGCTTTTATTCATATTTAGCTACAACAGCAAATTAGGGCCATATTAAGAACAAATAAGAAAAAAAACACATGACAAGAATAAAGTTGAAATAGTACGAGAATAAAATTTTAATGTTATTACTGTATTCCTCTAATGCTGCAACTTTATTTTCGCATTACTTGAACTTTATTCTTGTACAACTTTATTCCCGCAATTTTACGAATTTATTCTCGAAATATTTTAACTTTATTCTCAGAATATTACGACTTTATTTTTGTAATTTTGTTATTTATGTGCTGAACGTGGTCCTAATACTCTGTCATATAAAATAAATCGAATTGATTAAAAAAAGAAAACAGTCCAAGCTGTGCATTACAGTCTAATGGAGGGATGTCCAAAGTGTGGCATGGGGGCCATTTGTGGCCCTCAAGAGGATTTTGTTTGGCTCTGCAAGCACACGGAGGGATTTTTAGGAACAAATAAAAGGTTCTTCATTTTTTTATATTTTTTCTTTTATTAACAGCTTACCTAAAAACAGCAAGCACAAAACAACCGAAAGGTTTTGGAAAATATATACTTGCCATTTAATACAGAGGCTGCAAGAGTCTGTGTAGACTGCTCTATTGAAATGTCGTCTATGAGAATATTTTTTCAGTTTTAATGAAAAACAAAATTTCTTTTTTGGACATTTGGAGTCGTTTGCCCTAAAGTGAAACCCCTTCTGTGTTTGTGTGCAGTGCCAGCTCTCCCAGGCTCTGAACGGCGTCTCTGACAAAGCAAAAGAGGCAAAAGAGTTCCTGGTGCAGCTCAAGAACATGCTGCAGCAGATACAGGTGAGCTGAAGGACTTCCACACACATCACCGTCAAGATTGAAAATTACAAACCTGACATCAGATCGTCAGCAGATGTTTCCAGTAACAATAAAACTGCAATTCGGCATTTCAAAAATAAAAAAATAGCTTAATGGCAACAAGGTTGTTTCGAATAAACTCAATTTTTTTTATGAGAAGTTGTGATATGACCACTATAGTTAGAACAAAAGAGTACATTTCCCTCAAGACCTTCAGAAATGTTCCAGAAAAAAAATATCTGAAATTTCTGAGTTTGAAAAGTTCTAGAGAAATTCTAGAAAAAGACAAAAGAGTTTTTCAGATTTTTTTTTTTAATTTCGAAAAAAATCAGAAATTTTAAGATTACTACCAGAAATTTTCTAGAAAAAAAAAAATAAAAAATTTCCAACTTTGAAAAGTCGTAAATTTGCTGGAAAAAAAAAACTTCAGAAGTTTTCTAGAAAAAATGCCTGATTCTCCAAAGTTGAAAATGTTTCAAAAGTCATTTTTAACTTTTCAAACTCAGAAATTTTCATGTTTTTTCTCGCAGGTTTCTGAGATAAATCTAATATTTCTGAGTTTAGAACAATGTGCTTTTCTTGAGAATTAAAAATTGACTTTAGTCTCAGAATTTTAGATTTAATCTCACAGGTTTGACTTTTTTCTCATAATTCTGACTTTTTTCCTCTCAGAAAAATCTTTCATGTATTAAATCACTTAAATCCAGCATTTTTCTGCAGAAACTTTGCTCTCCTTGACACACATCTCTGTCATTAAAGCCGGTTGCTCCTCTGATGCTCATCTGCATTTAAGTCAAAGTTCTGAGATTAAAGTTGGAATTTTGATTTTCTTTCTAAGAAATTTGTGGAAAAAGTCAGAACTCTGGAATTAGTGTTTTTTTTTCCAGTGGCCCTTATCCTCTTCAGAATGATAGTCGTCAGTTGACTATAAAATAGATTTCTGTCTGATAGTTTTGCATTTATTCCATCAAACGATGAAGCAAAGTGGTGATAAAATGTCAGCTTTTGAGGTGAGTACGAGTTGATGCTATTTTTAGAACAAAAACATGAAGGAAAAATCTGCCGACTTTAAGAAAAGCTTTTTGTCAAACTCTCACAAGGAAACAAATAAGATAAAATTCAGATTTTTATTTTGAAGCTCAAAGAAAATACTCCTTTTTGTTAACACTTTTTTCTAAATAGCAAATTGTATTTCTTTTATTTGCATTTTGTCTGTGACAAAATCCAAAAAAAGTATATTTTCTCTCAAAATCCTGCTTGTAATGAAGCATAAGGCCTAAATAAAGTAACATTTGGTCTTTTTTAGATCAGTCGAAGGGAAATAAATCCAGTAGATCAACGAACCAGACAACAAACGATAAATGCAGAGTGTGTGTCTGTGTGTTTTCCCTGCAGACTGTTTTACTCTGCAGCTGATCTTCACTTGCAGCATCTGCCGCTCACGCACACATGGACGCTCGCATATCCTGCAGTATGTGCAGGAATTAAGACTTAAAATAAAACCAGGAGGATTGAATTTAAGTTAAAAAAAAAGTTTTGTTTGCATGGCCTGAATGAGGATGAAATAAAGAGACGATCCTCTTAAAGATCTGAGCTCAGTCCTGCTCCACATGGAAAAGAAAATACGATTTCAGACCTTGTCTCATAATCGAATGGATTCTGATGTTAGATTGTTTTTAAAAAAAATAAAATTATGTATTTTCTGCTAAAGCAAGGACCTGATAGTAGACTAATTGGGTTTGTTCTGAAGAAAATTCTCTGCACTGGGTTTTATTAATATGCTAAATACACTTTGGAGATTCTTTTTTTGTATGAATTTTTAAAAAACATAATTTCTTTTTCATTCACAGATTCATAGAATGGGAAAAACTAATTAGATAAAAATAAATAAGAATTATTAAATTATGACAATAAAGACATAATAATGAGAATAAATGAATAATATTACGAGATTAAAGTCATAATATTACCAGAATAAAGTCGTCGTAAACACAACATCAGATCATTTTTAGTAGCAGGACTGAAAATGCTGCTTTTTCATGTCAAGTTCTCATAATAATACAACTTTATTCTCATAATTTCATAACATACGTTTTGTAATTTCATCTTTTTTTTTGTTTTTCTTGGCTAATACTCTATCATATGTCCCTGCTGCTTTGTTTTTGGGGTTCCACATAAGAATCCAATAAAATAAATCGATGTTTGTGGTCGCATGTCCCTGTAATCCAGCTGCTTGCTGCTTCGACCCGGAGACAAAACTGCTGGCTGTCAGGAAATGTTTAACTATCGAAGCTCAAACGCAGAACTGCAGCTGACAGACGATATCTTTTCTTCCTGTGCTGCATATTGAGAAGTGGGGGATGGTTCAGACCAGAGTGCAGCCCCTGAACTAGAAGAAGTAATTATATTTTTACGCTGGAATAATCACCGCCGTGTGTTCATGTTTGTGCAGCCGAGACAATAAATTTACATTTTAATGACAAACAAAAAGCATCTCTGAGCTGGTGGGTAAACACATTTACACCAACAGAACCTATTTTCACCTCTGATCACTCAGAAACATCTCAAAGGAAAATAAATCGCACTGAGCTAAACGCTACTAGCATGACGTGTGTTTCCTTTAGGAGAACGGAGTGGAGTTTGAAGCCTGCCTTGTGGCTCAGTGCGACTCTCTGATCGAGGCGCTGACGAGACAGAAAGCCAAGCTGCTCACCAAAGTCACCAAGGAGAAGGAGTACAAGCTGAAGGTGAGACCCACCGACCCACGCAGACTCTCAGTGTGTGACAGTGAAAGAATGTGAAGGAGCAGTAGAGGTTCATGTTTCAAAATGTTGCATTATAACTCATGATTTATGGACTTTATTCTGATCTACAAGAGTTTATAACAAAGAAGTTCATGAAAGCCCAGAAGATTTAAAAACTGAGTTTGGTAAATTTTATGAATTTTAATTATTCTAAAAAAGCAAATACTTTTAAGTTACCACTCACAAGCAGGATTAAATCTCTTTAGAAATATGTTTGGCATGTTTTTTTCTCCAAATTCTGAATTTCAAATTCCTACTTTAAAATGAGAATTTAGATTTTCTTTTTACAAAATTTTGATTTTTTTATTCAGAATTCAGATGTTTTCCTCAGAATTCTGACATTTTTCTCAAAATTCAGATTTTTTTGTGCAGATTTTAGATTTTAGATGTTTTTCCTCAGACTTTTCTTAGAATTTTTTTTCAGAAATTTGATTTTTGTAGAATAAATTTTTTTCACAGAATTCTGACATTTTTGACTGAATTCAAGTTTTTTTCTGAGAAATTTCCAAGTTTTTTTAGTTTTTTTCCAAAATTTCAAAGTTCATTTTTTTTCTACCAAATTTTTTACTTTTCAAGCTCTAAATTTAAAAAACATTTTTCCAGAATATTTATGAGATTTTCTTTGCCGAAAATTTACTTTTTGTTTTTCATCTAAATTGTCCGTAATGCGCTGTCATAAGTTTTCCTGTTTTTGTAAACTCTTTTTGTGATTTGTGTATCTCATAAAAGCAGCTTATTTAAATTTTGTCTTTCATAGAAAACCATTTCCATGTTCCTCCAAGTAATTATCTTCATCAGATTTCCCATTTATTTATGTGAAATGCTTCACATTTCAGGTCCATTTGTTATTTAAAATGTCAGATTGTGAACAGAAGTCTTTTAGCAAAATCTGCCAAACCAAATAAAAAGCACAGATTTTTAAAGTTGGACTCTAAAAGTTTAGAAAAGTTTCTATGAAATCATGCATAATGTTATCTGACAAACCTTGATCACATCTACTTTTAATTGTGAAATAATGTTTGCTTCTGTATTTAGAGCAGAGTTTTTCCACCTCAGTGCCTTTAGCTGCTCCGAGGCTCTTCATGCAGTCAGTTTAATTAATTCTGCAGGAATCTCATAATGACCCATTCATCAAAATCAGGTGAGATGAAGCAGAAGGATGTTGTTGCAATTATCTAGATGGTGGATGAAATGAGAGGTGTTTCGTTTAAAGTGCCATACAATACGGTTCAAAATGCCTTTTGATTAGTTTAACTTAATATTTACACAGACTGTTCAGTTTGAGTTGTAACTCTTCAAAATTTTACTTAAATGTGATTTTGAGGATGATTAAAGACAATCAGACTCTGGTTTTTATAAATCTCAGTTTTATTTTATTTAAATACGTAGTTCTTAGATTCCTTTTAAGAGATTTTTTAGCAATTATTAAAACAACTGTGGAAATAATCTAAGAAAAATCCACTCAAAAGTTCACAAATAAAAAAAACAAAAAACTAAAGACACAGGAATAAATCAATATGGCAATACCTTTGTAACAACAATTGACAGAGAGAACTGAATTAATATGGCAAGACCAAAGAACATAAACGACAAGGAAAATATCAAGCCATTCAAGTTTAAAAAATCTAGAAGTAAAAAGCCAAATGCTCAGAGTATCAGGTGTTTATTGTAACTCTTCATGCTCTTCATATTTCAGCCCAGACAGTTGTTGACAGGTGAATAATTAACTTGGATATCGTTAATCCTCCAACAAACGAGGCGACTAATCACAAAGACTCCATCAAATTAACTCAGACTCGTCCAGGCGCTCGCTGGTTTAATTATCTCAGAGTCACAAGATGTTTTCTGTCTGATCTTCAACTCAACCCAGATGCAACGCGGCGTAAGGACAGACACACAGAGACATCTTTGTGTTTTGGTGGCATAGTTAAAGACCTGCTAGTGTCTATTTGCTCTTCTTGCTCCTCTGGCTGATTAGGACTACTAAAAAAATTAATTCTGACTTTAACCAAAATATTTTTTCAAAGAATTCTGAGTTTAATCTCAATTTTTTTATTTATTTATTTTTTTAAATCAGAATTCACTTTTTTCTCAGTATTTGTACTTTAATGTAAAAATTTGGGCTTTTTGTGTGGAATTCTGATTTAATCTCAAAATGTAGATTTCCCCCCCAAAATTCTGACTCTTTTTCCTCATAATTAGACGAAAAAGTAATTATCAGTACTAATTACTGAAGTAATTAGTACGTCAGTCTAAACATCCTGACTTTTCTCAGAATTCAAATTGAATCTCAAATTTTGATTTTTTTTCTCAGAATTTGGAATTTCTTTCTCAGAATTCAGATTTTGTCTCAAAATATTGACTTTTTTCAGAATACTGACTTTTATCTGAAAACATTTTTCACAAAATTTGAGAAGATTAATCTTGGAAGATTAACATTTGAATTTTGAAGGGAAAAAAATTATAATTCTGTGATTAAAATCAGATTAATCTTTTCTGTATGACGTCCACCTCATGCCAGGTTCCTTTTTCTCATCCCAGGTTTTTGTTTACCAACACGATGCCTGAGAACGGGTTCAGTCAGCTGTAGCTTAACAGTTATCTGCAGATGCAGCTGTAACTAATTTGTGATTTGAAAACGGAAGAATTGAGGTGAAAAAGCACAAAACAGAACAAGTGACCTCTGAAAACACAAACACCTGAGACACAGAGACATTTTTCTCCCTACCAGGATGGAAAATGACCCTTGAGATTTGACCTCCAGTGTTGCATTAAAGGCCACGCCTCCATCTTGAAGTGGAAACTGTTGACTGGAAACATAATCGTTGCCTTTTTAAAGCAAAGAGAGTCGAATCCTGATGAGTTTGATGTTCGCCAGGTGGTGCGAGACCAGATCACCCACTGCACCATGAAGCTGAGGCAGACCACCGGCATGATGGAGTACTGCCTGGAGGTCCTGAAGGAGAACGACCCCAGTGGCTTCCTGCAGGTAGGGAGGATGGAGGGATGGACGGACGGACGGACGGTTGGATGTACCGATGGATGTGGCTGATTTTCTTAGTTATATTTGATATTTTCAGTATTTTCATGATGTCTGATAATGTTACATTACCGTTACATTATAAAATGATAATGTCAAATAGCTGTTTTATCGTTTTATAAATTTGCTCTAAATGTCATTTAAATGAATAATAAACATTTTACCATTTTAAAGGTGTTTGACAGAATTAAATACAGAAAAATTAACTTAAAAAGTTAACTACAGTCATAACTAATGAATGTCAATATCGCACAACAGGTAAAGTAAATCAAATAGTTTGAGTTTACTTATTGTAACAGAATAAAAGGGATAAATAACCAAAATAAAACAATAAAATTACACGGATTAGTGTTTAATTGTGTCTAATTTAAAATCTACTCCAGTTAAATATTAAATGGACACCAAACATTATCTGCTTTGGAGTTTGAATGACTTTTCTTAAAACGCCTACACAAGCATCCCATCCTCTTTGTTTCTCCTGAATATTGATATTGAATATAACATATTGATCAAGTTCTTGTTATCAATAGTGATGTCTAAACTCTTCATTCACGCTGTGGAGAATAAACCGCTCTGCAGTTTGGACCGAGCGCACAGAAAATATAGCAAAACGAAAAAAAAGCTAAAGTGTAAATGTTTTAAATCCGCGTTCTAATGTGATGGATTCGTTTATTTTTCATCTCCTGCAGCGGTAAATTATCAAACATTTGCTCCAGTTTGTGTCCGTTTGAAGGCAGCTGAGCATTTGTTTCAAATTATTTAGCGTCTGTGTTTCAAGCGTCGGTCTGCGTTTTAATTTGGCTGCTTAGATCTCGGACGCCCTGATCAAGCGGGTGACGTCGTCCCAGGACCAGTGGGTGAAAGGGGCCCTGGAGCCAAAGGTCGGCCCCGACTTTGACCTCAGCCTGAACACCGACTCGCTGATGCAGACCATCCTGCAGCTGGACTTCTGCCAGGGCAAAGGTGAGCACACCTGATCAGCAAACACTCTGCTATGGAGCTACAGTGGGGTCAAAACGTTTGGTCAAAAGAAGAAAAAAAACTGAAAATAAAAAGGATTTGAAACTGGAAGTGTTTTTTAAAACTCTAAGACAAATTGAAATAAAAAAAATTTACCTGAAAAACGTTTGCGGCTAAATATGAAAATTTGAACCTGAAGAAAATATTTTGAAACCGAAAAAAAAGGTAGGAAACGTAAAATATTAAACTAAAACAAATGTGAAAAAAAAAAATCTGGAACTGAGAAATTTTCAAACTGAAAATGAAAAAAAATTGACACTGTAGAAAAATCTTTCAAACTGAAAAGTTATCTTGAAATTGAAAAACAAATAACTGAAAAATGTAAATGAAAAAAAAAAATGCTTCGAAACTGAAGAACAGATTTTCAGCTAAGAAATGTTAGAGATTTCAACCTGAAAAATTATTTTGAAGCTGAAAAAAAAACTGAAAAAAATTTGAATGTTAAAAAAAAAGTTTTGAACAGTTTTGAAACTGAATAATTTTGAAACTGAAATAACGTCAAATGATTCACTCAGTTGTATCTATTTTCAGATTTTGTTTTCTACACAGCTTCACTGTCCCATTAGTTATTTTTTGTTTGTTTTTACTATTAAAGTTGAGTTATATGTCTAGCTCTCTGTGTTATGAGGCACTTAATGCTGAAGAAAATAAAAACTTAATGACATACATTAATTTAAACACTGTTACGTTACTTTAAATGCATATAAAAATATAATTAGACTCATAAAATCTGCAGGTTCTTGAAGCGGAGCTGCACTTTAGCAGAGTTTGTGTAATCTGGGCTGCAGCTTTGATCACGCCGCCTTTGTTCTTCCAGGCTGGTGACACGAAACTCGCCGCCTCATTTCCCCACATTCGCATCTCACTGATCATCCAGAACAAAGCTGCAGAGTTAAAAGATGGCCGATCAGATTTATTTGGCGTTTCAGTCTTTGACATTCAAAGCAACGACAGAGTGTGGGAGTCTTTCTCTGCGATTATCATAAAAATGATTAAATGTTTGATGTGGGAAAATTATGCTGAGTTTTCTGGTTTTTACTTTGCTGAAGCATGAAGAAAAACTCTAAAGTGAAGAGCGCACTTTTGAAATGTCAACTTTGTTTTTAAAAAATTGACCTAAAGAGAACAAAAAAAAAAAAAAATAACATTGATCCTTTACTATGTCTGACCTGTAACAACAGAATCCACTTTTTACCTAATAATCTCCATTCATTAGTTAGATGTGATGGTGTGTTTGGGAAGTCGTAGATGGAAGCAAAACAGGAGTAAATTTCTTGCAAAAAATATCAGAACTTTTGAGATTAATCTAAGAAATATTTGAAAACAAATGTGAAAATTTCTGAGCTTGAAAAATCAAACATGTTTGACTTTAGAAACGTATCCTCGCAATACTACGACTTTATTCTCATAATATTTTGACTTTATTTTCATATTATTTTGACTTTATACTTGTGTTTGTTTTGTAATGCTTTGACTTTATTTTTGTCAAAGTATTACAAGAACTTCAGTTGAAGTATTATCCTCTCAGTAACTTTATGCTCATTTTATTTGGACTTTTTCCTCTTATGACTTTATTCTCCCTAATTTTATTTTTTGTTTATTCTCAGTATGACCCTAAAACTCCTTGACAAGTTCAAAATAAAAACATTTATAAACCATTTTTTACTTATTATAATTTCCCTGCAGCCTCGGCTCCGTCGCTTGTTGAACTCATGTTGAACTTCTCTGGTTTCACTCTTTGCTCTCCTGTTGTGTGAAACTCCCCAAACCAACGTCCTCTTTCCAGATGTGCAGGAGAAACCGCTTTTGAAACTAATGCAGGCAGCAGCAGACAGTGGTGAGGCTGAGATGGAGGCAGAGAGCCCCGGAGGTATTTCAGAAAGAAAAAAAAAACCCTCTCAGTGAACCTTTGTTTCCATTTTTAATGTATTTTGTCATTCCTGCCTCATTCCTCTGCACCGTCATGTCAGCTGGAAACTCACTTCTCCTTTTTGTCCAGCAGCGTCTCTCTGCATGGTTAATGTTTTTATATCACCTCTGCAGAATTGTGCTAAATTTATTGCATGATATTAAAGATTTACATCAATTTATATCAAGAGTTTTTATATATTTTTGCCTAAAACAAGGGTTTCCAAATTCGGCCACTTGTGGCAAAAATGCTACAAATTTGTCCCATAAAAGCAGATGGAACGTTTTAATTCCTAAACATAACAACCAACATAAGCTTCTTACGAAGTATTTACCTTTTTATACCCTTATTTAACAAAAGTTAAAACCATCTTTATCCAGACTTTTACTAATATCAGCTATTCTTTCTTCAACTGGTCTAAATATAGGAATTGTTTTGAAACAAAGAAAGGGACCAAAAAAGAATCACATTTAGACTTTATTGTTATTCAATTGTACATTTAAAATGTACATTTTGAGCAAAATTTCATTCCAAGACTCCATTACTAATAAAATAAATAAGTAATAATAAAAAGTATCAGTATAAATATATGAAATAAAATGATTAATTTTTAATCTTTGGCAAAAAAAATTTATTTGAAATGTCTCAGTTTTAAAAAAAAAACAAAAAAATGTAAGTTTGAAATTTTTTGGCTTTTAAAACTCAAAAATTTCTTTCTAGAAAATTTCTGACACTAATTACAAATTTTAGTTTTTTGGTGAAAATGTACCTTTTTTTTTTTCTTCTTTTATATCTTCTATGGTCATAATAAACAGTTGTTAAAATCCCTTTCAAGTTTTGATTTACAATAAATATCCATTCCTAAAATTTAAAATATTAATAAAAACAAAAATGATCCGGCTACTTTATTTACTTGTTTTTAGGTTGGGTTGTTTTGGCCTACAAAACGCTTCACATTTAGAGAATTATAAATCTTTTTACTGTTTTGGCTCTTTAATAATAGGTTTAATAGTAAAGAGATTAACGCCTTTGTTTTAAACAGTCACTGGTTTATATTTAGTCACACATATTCAGGGTTATATAAGACCTTTTATTCAGCCATGGTGCTGAAATCCAGACTGAAGCTCAGTTAGATATTGAGCTTGGAGGAAAGAACAGAGTGAATGGAAGGAGAACATTCTGCTGCGAATGGAAGAAATAAGATTAAAAATTATTATTCTAATTTAAAATCCTCTTGTGATTCCCGTGTCTGCTGCCTTTCCCTTCTGTCTTCACAACTGTTTGTAGATAAATATCCCATTAAAAGCTGTCTTATGACTCAAATCTGCATTTTGTTTTTTTTTCTCCTTTTCAGCACCAGTTTTCTCACAGCACCGCGGTTAGACTGATATACTTCTGACAAAATATAATTTAGTTCTGCTTTTATGAACATATTCAAATGCCAGAAAGTGTGACGGAATAATGGGACGTTGTAGATGGAAAACAAAAAAAGAGTACATTTTTGCCAATAAATTCAGAAATTTTTCAGAAAAAAACAAGGAAGCTGAAAATGTTAAATTTTTAAATTTTGAATGTTAAAAATTTCTGAGACTAATAAGTTTCCAAATTATTTTTTGCAAATTTTGGACGTTTCAAACTGAGATATTTCCTTGGTATTTTTTATAGAGAATTTCTCAGATTAATTTGAAATATTTAGATTTTTTTCTGCCAAATGGTTTTACTTTTCAAACTCACATTTTTTTTTCTTGGAAAGTTTCTGAGATTAATCTCAAAATTTCTGAGTTTTTCTGGCAAATTTTAAACTTTTCAAGCTCAGAAATTTCCTTGTTTAGGATTAATCTAAAAACAACTGACTTTTATTTTTCTATCTATGACGGCCCTAATCCTGCATTGTAAACTATAAATTCAGCCAATGTAATCTTAATTTCATGCAGATTTACCACCTGGATCCAGTGATTTGTGGCCCTGAAGTCAGAGCTCGTATCAGTCTAACCCGTTCACCACTTGCACCGCTTCCCTTCAGAGTGTTAAATGTCCTAGTTAAAGTCTCCAGTGATTTCCAGCTGTTGTCCTCCAAATGAACTTGGATTTTTTTGTCCCTCTGAGGAGTTTTTATGCTCCCACTAGGTTCTCTTTAAAGCTCCTGTTTTCTTCCCTCAGCTTGTTAAAGCAACAACAACCTCAGTTTTTCCTCATCCAGCTTTTATCCTCGGATCGCCCATCCCCCCTTTCCTTGTTCCTTGCTTTCTGCATCGCTATCGCTTTATGTCTCAATTAATATTGCATCCACGTATCTCGTTCCCCAGTGGATTTAGGACCCGCGGTGCCAGCGGCGCCTCTACTACAGCTGGAGAAATGCTGCACCAGGAACAACAGCGCCACCCTGGCCTGGAGGGTAACTGCACCTGCTAGTTGCCCCATTGAGGGCTACATCCTGGAGCTGGACGATGGGAATGGAGGGCAATACAGGGTTAGTTATTACACATCCCTGGTACAAAGCAGCATGGAGGAAAATAAAGGACACTGCATAAAAAATAAATTAATTAATGCAGACGAGCATCTGGGGAGCAACAAGCTTTAATGACAGAGATGTGAATTATCCAAGAGGAGAAATAACTTCCTGGAGGAACATGTTGGATTTATTTTTATTTTATGGATAATTAAAGTCAGAATTTTGAGAGTTTAGTCAGCATAATTTCTGATGTAATTATTCTGATGTATTCCGAGATTAAATCAGAATTCTGAATTAAGGTCAGAATTATGTCTTTCAGATAAAAATAAAAATAATCTGTCAGAATTTTGAGATCAAAGTCATTGTTCTGAGATTAAGTCAGAATTCTGAATTTAATCTCAAAATTCTTAGAATAAATTTGGAATTGTGAATTTAATCTAAGAATTTTGAGAACATTGTCAGAATTCCGACTTTCTTTACAGAGAATTCTCTGATGTCTGACTTTAGAGTCAGAATTTAGGGATCAGAGTCATTATTCTATTAAGTCATAATTTAATCTAAGAATTAAGGTCAGTATTCTTACTTTGTTCTCATATTAAAGTCGGAAATATGAGACCAAAGTCAGAATTTGGAGATTAAAGTTCGAATTCTATGATTTTTTTTTTTTTTTTTTTTTTTCTTCATTGGCCCTAATTCTCTTCCGTAATCGAAAACAAAAGACCAATATTTCACTTTTTTATAAAACTATTTGAAAAAAGACAACAAAATGAAAACAAAAAGTTTAAACAGATTTTGAATTATACTCTATGCAGATGATATTGTGATTTATATGAATAGGAAGCAGGGGGACGACAGCCTGCAGCAGTGTAGTGAAGCATAACGAGTGTAACATGGAATGTGAGAAAAGTACGCAGAGTTGAAATGTTTATTGTTAGTGAATAAAAACAGAGGAGTAGTTGTGTTTTTTCCAGCATCATGGTAATTAGAAATAAAATTAGCAGTGACAACTTAACATACTTCTCCAAAAATGCAGAAAATTTCTGAAAGCTGATCATTTTGTCAAGATTATTGATAAGGAGCAATAAATCTAACAGAAATACAGCAATAAGTGTCAAATTTTCTGTTGTAGCTCTTGTTATTAATAATGAAAAAGTTGCTCTGCTCTAGAATAAGAAAATTGATTAATTACGTCATGGGTAAACATGAGCTCTTTGCTCATGTATTATGCACAGAGCATAAGCTGTGTTTGCCTCCCTGTAAACGGCATTAGTAATGATGCTAAGACATGTCGGACCTCAGGAGGTGTATGTGGGGAAGGAGACAGTCTGCACAGTGGACGGCCTGCACTTCAACAGCGCCTACAACGCCAGGGTGAAAGCCTACAACGCCGTTGGAGTCGGACCGTACAGCAAGACAGTGGTGCTCAAGACTTCTGACGGTAAATAACTCACTTCTGCACACACAGTTTGGCTTTTGTTTGTGTGAATTTTGTGTTTATGAAAACATGACGTAGAGTTTACAGCAAATTTTCTGCAAAAATGGTCAAAAACATTGGGTTTAAAATCCAAAAGTCCTGGAGCGACTGGTCAGTGTGAAAAGATGTTTAGTATAATTTAATGTTAAGAGGAACTTATCAAATGCAGAAGCAGCTATTAATTAATATTTTAACTGTTTATTTATGGGTTTTATCAACACATTCTGCTGAATATTGTTGACCCTTCAACAATATTCATGATGTTGATTTGGTGGAAATGAAAATGACTTTGACATCCCTGCTTTGCATAATGTATTTGTTGCACTAAATTAATGATTGTATTAAAGATTTAACTGAACTTATCAAATGTCTCCAGCTTAGCGATGCGTCACCTGGATTCATTTGATGTAATTTGCCTAGAAACGTATAGAAAGAACTAAAGCAAATGCTAATTAGTCAGATATTTATTTTTATTAACACACATATTTAATCTGGGTAAGTTTATTGTTGTCTTTACAGTGGCTTGGTTCACCTTTGACCCCACCTCGGCTCATCGTGACATCGTTCTGTCTAATGAGAACCAGACGGCTACGTGTAGCAGCTACGACGACCGCGTGGTTCTGGGCACGGCTGCGTTCTCAAAGGTAAGGGTGGTTATAGACTCAATATTTTCTCTGTCCAGATCATTATATTACAGTAGCTGTGTTTCCATTGACCATATAATTGTGAAATTTTACATTTTGAAAATAAATTTGCTTAATAAAGACATGGAAATTCAAAAAGACTCTTGTTTTTTCATTAAAAGTTTTGGTGCTAGGATGAGGTGTTTGTTTGTTTTTTTTACCTGTATGAAATTGGTTAATTTCACAAAACCGCAATAAAAACACTTTGTTTTCACATCATAAAAGTCATGTGATCAACAACCAGATGTTACTACTGACAGAAATAGCAAAGAAGACGACAACAGGAAGTAATTGGAGTGAAATGTTTTTTAAGAACACCAAGTGAACAAACTTTTTTTATTTGTGTTTCTTGTCTAATGAAAACAGCACAATTTTGACATTAGCATAATATTGGCAGAGTTTTGCTCACATTTGTAGTGGAAACAAATTAAAGTTTCCACACATTTCAGGGAACTCACTATTGGGAAGTCACCATTGATCGCTATGACAACCACCCGGACCCTGCGTTTGGCGTGGCGAGGATCAATACCATGAAAGAAATTATGCTGGGGAAGGACGACAAGGCCTGGGCCATGTATGTGGACAACAACCGGTCCTGGTTCATGCATAACAACTCCCACACCAACAGGTAGGTGTTCATCGTCACCACAAGTAGAGAAGCACAGTAGTATTGTTTTTATGAAGGTTGGGCCATTGAGTTATGCTGACTTATTGTCCATCCTTGAACCGGTTAGGGTGGAACTATGGGTTACACAAGACATGCTCACTACTGACTCAACAATCAGGAGGGTTTTGCAATGGCTCGTTTTCCAGACTCCAAAAAATTTAACTTATTGCAAAAAAATAATCTTTGTGAGGCGGAGGCTGGGCAGCTTGGAAGCTGCAGAACTGAGAATGACCTTAGTCCTCGAAGGCGGGGCTAGGTCCACCCAGGCGATTTACACTGCTGAATGGTTGCCATGGAGATTAAAGGATTTCTCAAACATGCGTGAAAGAATCAAAGCAACAGTCCAGGTGTGTTTTTATGAGGAAATAACTTTATAACATGATGTAAAACTCAAACAAGTTGATTTTACAAAATGCTTTCAACTTTACCCGATCGCTAACATTTGGCCACGACTGGTAAAACTACAGGCAGACTGCAACTCTAAAACTAAGCAGAAAATCAACGTCACTGTTGAAATTCTACCAGAGGAATCCAAGTCAATGGGAGAAAGCTCACACTGTGCTGTGAAGCAGTGGGATTTGAGTGGAATAGTGCAGTTAAAGAACTAGAAATGCTCACTTTTTCTTCACTGTTCCACCTCGTTTCAAAGTGACCTGCTATCGTCTCTGTGTTTGTGCTGGCAGAGCGGAGGGGGGCATCACGAAGGGCTCCACTGTGGGCATCCTGCTGGACCTGACCAAACGCACTCTGACCTTCTTCATAAATAAGGAGCAGCATGGACCAACAGCCTTCGAGAACCTGGACGGCGTTTTTGTTCCTGCTGTCAGCCTTAACAGAAACGTTCAGGTCGGTGTGTGTTATTTTGCTTTTGGTGCCTGGAACATTTTCTGAGGAGTTGCTAACATTGTCTGGATCAGTACTCTTTAAAAAGACTGATGCTCATTTGCAATGAGACCAGGTTCTGAAACTGTCTTCAGACTCGGGGAACAACTAGAACTTGATTTAAGAACCAAAACTACTGCTAACAGTTAGCTTCTTATGCTAACTGTATACCACTCATTTATACTAAAGAAAGACAATGACATCCAAATAAAAATAAAAATATGTTTATTCACATTAAAGATTTGGACTCATTTCCCAGATTTACAAAAGCAAAGTTGACAAATTGCTCTAGAGCTCAGCTTTGGTTGACAGGTGAAATTCCAGTGGGGTTGCTAGGTGACAGGCAGAATTCCAGTGGGGTTGCTAGGTGACAGGCAGAATTCCAGTGGGGTTGCTAGGTGACAGGCGGAATTCCACTGGGGTTGCTAGGTGACAGGTGGAATTCCAGTGGGGTTGCTAGATGACAGGTGGAATTCCACTGGGGTTGCTAGGTGACAGGTGGAATTCCAGTGGGGTTGCTAGGTGACAGGCGGAATTCCAGTAGGGTTGCTAGATGACAGGCGGAATTCCACTGGGGTTGCTAGGTAATGGGAAGAGCCTGCTGATTTGTGAAATGGCTAGTTTTCCAGACACCAAAAAGAATGTTAACTCATTGCCTAAAAACATATGTGTGGTTTTTTTTAAGCGCTTTAACTGTTTTTAGAAGCAGTTGAAACCAAAACGGAAGAACAAAAACGTGCAAAATGTGAATCCAGGGAAATCCTTCCAGTGAAACCTGAGAGATGTACGTGTAGCCGTCCGCTTGCTGAATGTTTTTATTTGTTTTCTTCCCTTCAGGTGACCTTACTGACCGGCCTGGAGGTGCCAATGAATATCAAACAGTAGGAGCTCATTCCTCCTTCCTGTGTGCCCTGGATACAAACCTCTGATGTCACTTGCAGACTCACCTCTATGTTTTCCTGAAACATCAGGGTGGGTTCTTCCCATCCTCCTCGAGGTGCTGTTTTGTCTCAGACACTACACATCATGTCATAACAAAGGAACAAATCTGATTGGTTGTAGATTATTATGGACATTCTTACACAGATTAATGGAGTTATTGTACAGAATTCATGTTTTCATTTTTGTTCCATCAGGCACTGTTTTTATAACATGAGCATCTAGCCTTGAATAGTAAAGCCAAATGGCTAGAAGACATTCTCACTGTGCAGAAAATATCTTGGAGAATAGTATCAAAGTTTACACCAGTAATCATAAAATGGAAACCACCGAACTGTAACTTCAAACCTTTCCCACACCTCCAGCCTCAACAGCCCTGTGTGAAGGGTGATCAAAGACCTTAAATAAGTGGTACAAAAATTGTCAAAAAGAATTTATAATTTACTGATTTTATTTGTTTTTATTTTCTTAGCGTGGCGTGGGCCTAATACGCTTATAAATATGAAATGAACATTTTATAAAAGCCATTATAAAATACTTAAATGAGATAGGTAGAAATAATTTCATCTCTTCGTCTCTGAAGAAACTCAGAAACTCTAACGTGTCACAGTGAAATCCAACTCTACGGAAGACAATTAAGGAAACTGAAATTTTGACTTTTTTCACAATTCTGACTTTGGTCTCAGAATTCTGACTTTTTTTCTTAAAATTCAGATTTTTCCCCTGTGAAATATATATATTTTTATTTCACTGGTCCTAATCCTGCTCTGTACCAGTCCCGTCAGGTTAAACCACGTCCGCTGCTGCATTTTTCATTAGGGACCAAATGCGGCTACCTGGAGAGGACAGTAGCTTAAACCAGACCACTGTGACCTGATGGTTGTAGGATACATGAAATTACCAACGTCTAAGAACACGACACATCAATGGAAAGGTTTGTTATTAAAAGCTGAAGGTGTTTAATATTGAGTTTTACTACATCTACTTCATTTTTTTCTCTTTTCCCTAAGAACATGAGTGTGAGGAGTGAGAATAACCTGACCTGCCATATAAAACTGGACTAATGTGTGGATGAAAATCGACAAACTGTAGATATTTATATTTGACTTGTGATAATAAGCATGGATTGATAAGCAAGTTTGCAAACTGTCTGAAATTGTTCTGTAAATGTTTTATTTATTGTCTCTGCAATGAGTGATGTAGTTATGAGCTGTAACAGGTCGCCCCCTGCTGGCCAATATTGGGAACTGCAGCTCTGGATGTTCTTCAGACGTCCAGCTGAAACACTGACTTAATGAATTGTGAAAATATGTTAAAATTCCCTCCATAATTTAAAATATTTGAGCATTTAATTAGGGATATGTGATATGTAGATTATACTTTGACATTTATGGTTATTTAATGATGAACTAGTATACTGCTCATATCGTAAATGCCAGTTTTATTTTACTCAAACAAAGTGAACAAACTCAAATGCACAAAGGTGTAAAAACCTGGTATTTTTACGGCATCCGATCAGGTAATGTTTTTATTAAAAATCATGTAGTATGTTTTCTATTTTCTACACATATTTATCTTTTAAATGGAAGAAGCCAGTGGAAAAATGATATCTAAACCTTCTAATTTATTAAACATATGATGATATATTTATTTTCTTTTGTTAAAGGTGTTGTCTAAAATACCTTTTTAATATTTACATGGGGTAATTATTACTAATTATTTCTGAAACATGCCCCATTGTTTAGACTTTTGGTGCTTTCATCTCAACTAGTCCTACCATAATTTGTCATTTTGTGTCTCATTTTCTATCAGAAAAATACTTGAAATAAAAATAATTTTAAGTCTAAATCTGCCAATAATGGGTCTGACGAATAAATCAACTTTGTTATTTGCATTAGCAGCTATAGTGTTTAGCAGTCAATACAACACTAATATGACCAACTAGCTTAAAAATGCTCAGAAACTACTCCCATACCACAGTGAAATATATTTTTAAACTAAAATAAATATAAAATTTTCATATTTTTTTCTCTTATGCACAGTACATTTGTCGCTAGGCAGATTGCTAGCACTCGGCTGCTAACATTACTAGCAAAAAAAAAATGTCCAAAGCCAATATTATATATTTCTAAAACAACATTTCTGCTTAAATATTTCACCTTTATCTCACTGTGTTTGTCTATTGTTTAGCCCATAATATCTCTGTAGGCAGCAGGGTTTGGTAATAATAGCCGCTAGCTCGTTAGCATCAAGCAGCTAATGTAGGCAATTAGTTACATGAGCTAATATTGACAAAAACCTTCAACATTTTTTAATTGTTGAACAATACATCAACATAACTCCACTATGTCTTATTTTATTGTTTGTAGCTGGTATGACAGGAAAAAAATCTACCTGTAACATTGTGTTATTCGGTTGCTATTGGCAACAAACAAAAGGAGTATTTTTGCAACATAAAAAGTAATTGGTGATTTTTTTCATTTACATTTGAATCGACATTAAAACATATGTCTTTAACTTTATAATTTAGCATTTTTAGCATGGCAAAGAGGTCAGTCAGGATGTAAGAGACTTTTGACAAGTGTCAAATATGTGAGCATCAGCCGAAGGCGACTTGTGTCCTGATTTGCTCCAACCAGTTTCCAACTCAGGGCTTTATTTTTATCAGCTTGGCTGCACTGCTCTGACCCTCCTTTTGCCTCCCACTCCAGATCAAAAACCTTCCTGGTGGCTGAATTTACTATAACCAGAAATTAATTTCAGCCCAGTAGTTGAACTGGAACATTACATCCATTGTATAAAAAGAAAACGTTTCTTTCTGAGCGCCAGGTTTTGTTTATGGTGCTCTAACACTTTAGCTACATATTTTCTTCATCTAAAAATGTGGTGACAAAAACCAACAAGAATCTAGTGATTGATTTGTTTCATGCAGACTCTCCTATTTAAGTGTTGTTTTGTATTTGTGCTTGTTTAGCATGTCCCTTTAGCTGACATCTAAGAAAGAAGTGAATGTCACTTCTTTCTTAGATTTAACTTATGTTGCTGGGAAAATAGGAAAGTATCTTTCTGAATTTAAAATGTGCAGATATCACATTAGTTATGGATGACGGCATACGGCCACTGTAGATGGAAAATAGGGAGTACATTTCTGCCAAAATATCTGAAATTTTCTAGAAACAAATAACAAGGAAATTTCTGTGTTGAAAATTTACAAGAAAAAACTGAAATTTTGTGAGTTTGAAAAGTCAAAATTTGCTAGCAAAAAAACTTAGATTTCCATTTTGATCTAGAAACTTTGAGATCAATATCAAAATTTCTGACTTTTTATAGCAATTTTTAAACTCTTCAAACTAAGAACTTTCCAAGTTTTTTCTAGAAATTTTCTGAGATTAATATAAATTCTCAGAATATTTTGAGAACATTTTCAAATTTTAAAGAGGTTCCGTTGTTGAAAAAATTCTTTCTAGAAAATGTTTGAGATTAATCTCAAAATTTCAGATTTTTTTTCTTGCATATTTTTTACTTTAAGCTCAAAAATTTTTATAAGTTTTTTCAAAAATTTAAAGGTTTTTTTTCTAGCAAAGTTTTGACCGTTGAAACTCAGAAATGACCCTGTTTCTTCTTGAAAATTTCTGAGATTCATCTAAAAATTTGTGGGGGGGGTTTCTAGCAAATATTTAAATGTTTTTTTCTCGTTACTTTCTGACTTTGAGTTTTTCTAAAAAGTTTTGACTTTTCGATCTCAGAATTTTTTTTCCAGAAAAGATTAATATCAAAATTTAGATTTTTTTTTGTTGTTGTTGGAAATGTACTTTTTTTCTGTTTACAATGGCCCTAATAAGCCGTCACACTGATGTTTAAATTTGATCGTTTGGTCTCCCAGGTGACCAAACGTGTCATAATGCTGCTGATAATATAGATGTGTTAATTACTAGTGGTAGTTAACATTAATATTAATCCATCCAGGTTTTAGCTTGAATCTTCATCGTCTCTCATTCTCCTCATTTTGAAATTCAAAAATCAAACCAAGAAGCTGCTTTGAGAAAAGTAACTGTGACCTCAACCAGCCCAAGCAACCCGACCAGCTGTGTTTTTTTCATTATCATCAACTTTCACATCGTCCCTTTAACATCAAGTGTTTACATCTGAAGCCTGTTCAAGCTGGAGACGAACTTTGTAAATTCAGGCTTGAGTGTTAGAAAAACTGCTTTTGCTTCTACAACTGTCTCTTGTTGTGTATATATATTTATTCATCAAAGAAAATGCGTGACTTTTTCTTTTTTATTACCTCAATTTTGTCCTCCAGTTGTCCCCTGCTGCCAATGTAAATGTTTTGTACGACTACATTGTTTGTAAATGATGAAAACACAAACTCAACTCCATCATTTTTAAAACCTAAACATGAAAAATACAAGAAACAGCTTTGTCTCCTTTTTGGGTACTTTATAAGAAGGGACATAAATAAAGTGGGGTCTAAAATTAATCTGCCCAAGTCTCTTTGTGTTGGCATGTTTAGGTCCAGCCACGATTCCCTGCTCAAGATGTCTGACTCTTGAATCATTCTTATCAGGAAGTCTGGATTGTTTCACTGACTAACTCCCTCCTCCAGTCTGCTGCCGTTTCCGTCCTGCTTCATTGGATTAATCCCACCTGAAAGCAGAAATTTTAAACATAAAAAAATGTACTTCAACTTTTTTTTTTTTTAAGCGGACTTGAAAGTTCGAGATCTGTGGGTTACACTCAAAAGGGAAGTTCCTAGCATCAAAGCTACTTATTCACTTGAAGGTGCCTTATTATGCGTCCTAGAACAGATTAGAATGGGTATTCTAATCCCATTCTGATGAGTCTTAAAATCATTCTTAAAAACAAATGAGATTTTAGTCTGATCAGTTCTGCGTATTTTGAGTTGACCAGTTTAGGTTGCTAGGTTACAGGCAGAACTTTGCTGGGGTTGCTAGGTTACGTGCTGAGTTCTGCTGGGGTTACTAGGTGAAGGGTCACTGCCTGCTGATTTGTGACGCTACATTCGGGAGGTTTTTGAAACTGCTGCTTCTCCAGACACCAAAAAACATGAACTTATTGCCAAAAACCAGATAGGCGGGTTTCTTTAAGCACTTGGGTTGTTTTTAGAAACAGTTAAGACCCGAATGGAAGAACAAAAACATACAAAAATGTTAATTCTGCATAACATTGTCATGTTCTGGATGCAAAAAACACCCTGAAAGAGTCTTCTTACCTTTTCCTCTTCACCTTTTGCCTTTGATTTTCTGGATCTCCTTCGAACTGAGGATCAGCATACCGTTCTTGAACTGACCCACCTGACCAGAACCAGAACCAGAACCAGAGGCTGGTTGTTTCTTTTTGTCTCTGAGGGAAAATACACAAGAAGACAACTGAACGTCTCCTGAATAGTCTGCATCGGTCCAATGAAAACATTTGAAACTGTCATGAAAAGGTTTTAAAGCAATGTGTCCAAAGTTTTTGTCACATTGGCCAAAATAAAAAAAATTTTAAATCAAATTTTACCTGTTCAGCAATAAGCTAAGCATACAATAATTAAAATAAACAAAGTAGTCAAACATTTTGTTAGAAAGCTTGTTTAAATTATTATATCCTGACTAACTAAATAGGATCTTGTACATTTGAATTTTTAAAAGAAAGACATTCATTTTGCAAATTGTTTTATGGGGAAGTAAGATATAAAAACAGGATTTGATAGATCTTTCTGTATTTACTACAAAACCAAAGAGAATGTAAAAAAGTATGGTTATAAAAATATAAATACTTCCCAATGCATCAGACATTTTCCGTTATAACATTTTAATTCGTTTGCAATATTTTTGCCTCCATCTCCATCAACCAGCTGTGACCAAATGGTCTCACTCACCTTTGATTACTCTTCTTCTTTTTCTTCTTGTCCTACAAAGTAGATATGTTACAATATGCAGAATTTGATTGTTGTGAAATATTATTACTCCAGCAGGCCTTACCGGTTGAAGCTCCTCGCTTTGTTTCTGCTTCTTGTCTTTGATTTGTTCCTGCAGCCCCTTGTAGTTCACATACTCCTTCTTTGGAGGCTTCAGTCACAAAATTAGAAAGGAGTTAAAGCTGTGAATCAAGATGTTGGCTAGTAAAATGAAATATTGAGATTTTTTTGTTTCATTAGATTGTTTCAGTTATTATGCAAATTAATGCTATTGTAGATTTAAAAAAAGAGGAATAAAATGTTGCCAATAATGTTTAGATTAATCTCAGGAATATTCTAAATAAAATTGAAATTTCTGATTATTTGGAAAAAACGTTGAAATTTCTGCAATTCAAAAGTAAAAGATTTTCGTCTTTTGAAACTCTGAACTTTCCAGAGTTTTTTCCAGAAAATGTCAGTGATTATTTCAAAATCAGATGTGTTCCCAAGCAGATTTATAATGTTTCAATATCAGAAATGTTGAGATTAATTTCAGAAATTTTCTAGAAAAACATTTCTGAGATGACCGCTGTTCCATATTTTCTCTGTTTGTGGAAAGTCTGTTTGTTTTGCCTACTTCCTGCTGACAGACATGCTCCATTTAAATGGTTCATGGATACAGTGAATGAAGTTAAACTTAGCTGTTAATTAATTACGTAGCTTTTCACATACGGTCAGATTGGTATGAATAGTTTTTCTCTCATACTAAAATAATTGCTTCTTTTTTTTTTGCATTGTCTTATGTCATGTTTGTGCAACAATTTTTTTGGATTATCTGACAAAAAATAAGAAACAATAAATCTGTAAATGGCCATAAACGTCTTACCCTGGCTCCCAGCATTATGGCTCTGTCCTGCTCAAAAACGCGTTGCTGCTCCTTCCTGTAGCCGGTTATTCCAAAACGATGGACCTCCAGACGAGCCTGAGACCGACCAGGAAGACATCACAGAGTTTAAAATTACAAATATGGAATGCAGCAATCCGCACAAAAATATGACGGCGTGTTACGGACATTTTAGACAAAATAAAAAAACTCAGAAATTTTCTTGGACATTTTTTAGCTTGAAAAGTTACTAGAAAAAAAAAAGAACATTTTAGACGAATCTGAACAAAAACTTGAAAATATCAGAATTTCATAAGTAAAAAATTTTCAATTTTTGGAAATTTTCTGAGTTTCAAAAGTCAAATGTTCAAGTTTTTCTAGAAAATTTCTTAGATTAATGTCAAATTTTCAGTTTTTTTTTTCTTGCAATTTCTTTTTACTTTTGGAGCTAAAAATTTTATTTGTTAGAAAATTTTAAAGATGAATGTTAAAATTTCTGAGTTTTTTGGTGTAAATGTACTCCTTTTTTCTATCTATAATGGCCTTAGTATGCCATAGAAATTTTTAAGTTAAAAATGTCCATTTTTTTCTATAAAATTTCTGAAAATCTCAAAATTTCTGAGTTTTGTTAGGCAAATTATTGACTTTTGGAGCTGAGAAATTTTCTTGGCTCTTCTAAAGAGATTCTGAGATTATCTTCCAATTTCTGAGGTTTGTCCTAAGAAACTTTCAATATTAAAATTTCTTGGTTTTTTGGTAGAAATTCAGTCCCCCTTCTTTTTTTCTATCTAGAATGATCCCAACACACTGCCGAAAATAAACTCAGACGAAATCCCAGTAAAATCTAATTAAATAACGTCACCTTTTCCAAACTGAGCTGTTCTTCCTGGTTGATTGGTTTCTGCTCTGCTTGCCGAGAGTCCTGGGCGTGACGAGCGCGACGCCCAAAGGCGATGAAGACAAGCGAAGAAGAAAAGTGATGGAAATAAGAGATGACAGAGATGGAGTTCATTCAGTAACAAAGTAAAGTTTTCACTGTAAGAATACACTTAAGAGTCAGAAATTTGCAGCATTAAAAAAATATTGTTTTAGTTAAACCACATCACTTAATCAAAACAAGATGAAGCTTAGGTAAACATTTTATTTAGACCAACCTGTGGTGATTTAACTGGGATCCTGGTTGAACCTGGAGACTGTTTGGTTTTGATTTTCTTCCTGGGATCCTGAAATGTGACAACCTCCACTTTGTTCTGCAGCTGGACGTTTGAATCTGATGAATTAGGATAAAAAAAAGAAAAGAAAAATAACCTACAGACACTGATAAGGAATGTGAAGATAACTACGGGGTTTCTGATTAATTGAAGATTTAATTTTAGCCCTTTTGAAGACAGCTATGGTGTAAATTTAACACCAAACTGAAGCTCAAACTGAATTGGGTCAATAAAGTTTGTCCAAAAGTTTAAAAAAAAAAAATAAAATAATTTAAACAGAAAATTTAGTTTACTTTTCAGATTCAAGGTATTTGTTTTAGTTTCAAAATACTTTTCAGTTAATTTTTTTTTTTTTTTTTACTTTTGAACAAACTTTATGGCTCTAATTTAGCTCCATATATTCAGGACATAAGTTAAGATAAACAAATTTAAGCCCTTTTTAGTAATAAATTATGAATTTTAACCTTTCAGTTCGGTGTTTGGTTGCTGAATCTCAGCATTTCTGCTGTCTTCATCGTCTCTGCAGGTTTCATTCACTGCATGAAGTTTTTCTTCTTCTTCTTCTTCACATTGTTTTCGCTTTTTCTTCTTTTGGGTTTTGAGCTTCTTTTTTGTTTCTGATCCTGAAACAAAAATCAAAACAATGAACATGAAACAGATCTAACTAAAGCCCCAGAACATTTTAACGCACCATTTCTTCATTTATTGAAAACGTAATTTATTTTATTAGGACATTAATCAACATTAACAGAATTTATGACGGTGTAAACATTAAATTTCATCCTTTGTCAAAAAAGCCTCATTATGCAACTCACGTGACATTAAAAGAGGCAAAACAAACAAAATAGAACAATCTAAAACAGGAAACATAACCCTCAACAATAAGTGGTGGAAGACATTATGAATGTCCACAATTAATGTTTAAGTTTCTTTTTAAAAAATGTGTAGTTTTCACTGTCTGTAGTATTACAAACGTTGAATACATGGTACTAACAAGAGGCTTGTGTTTTTAATAAATCATATATTTGTAAATTGAATTTGTAATTTAGCTTTTTTGGTACATAAAACAATGAGTTTTTAATGAAGATGAATAATAATAAAAAATACTTATGTGAATGATCTGAAAGGTAAATTAAAGACTCTGTTCACTCTGTGCTGGTCTTATTGCCTTCCTGGTGTTTTATGTTTTTAATCTGCAATGTTTAATTCTGTCTGTCCATCCCTTTGAATGAAAGCGCTTTGCAAATGAAATTATTACGTTATTACTTGTTTTTTTCATCAGTCGGTTTCAGCTAGTTTGACATTTGATCAAGTTAAACTACAAAATGAGATAAAAACGAAACATTCCTTATCTTTCTGTTGCTGTTGTGTTATATAAAACAGGAGAGCTAGCAGAGCTAGCTTTAGCTTATAAAGCTTACCAAACTCATAAAGTGAATCCAGAACCCGCTCCAGAAACAAACGGTCCTCATCTAACTCTAAACTCATTTTCAGGTGGTGAACTCGAGAAAGCTTAAAAAAACAGCACAAAATGTGTTGCTAACTTGTTTTATGAATAACAACACACGTGATAACACATTAGCGGAGCGGAGCGTAGTGGCCCTTTCCAGCTACCGTAGGTGAAGAAGTCCGGAAGTGAAAAGTTGCCCCCTGAAACGTCATTTTCCACTATGCTCACGCCCATATGAAGCTCTGCAGCTGCTATTAGTGTCAAAAAGTGTGAAACAGAAAGACAAGACAACAACATATTAACCTTTCCATTGAATGCAGTCGGTTGGTTTGTAACAAAATGGCGTCCAAAGCGGTTTATTCGGTATGCATGTTGTGTTTGTTAGCTAGTTGTGCTAGCTGTTCCTTCTGTTGCTGAACACCTGATATTTCATTCAAACGATGAATTATTGCATTTTTACCTTTACATCGCTGCTTTTAGGTGTGACTGAAAAACACGGAGCTATGAGGGTTTTAAAAACTGATATTACTTTTTAGATAATGTTATTAAACGAGCAACGCCGGGTTCCCAGTGTCTGTTGTTGCCAATTTCGACAAAAACATCCATGTATCAGTAACTTTATTTGCGTTTTTATTCATTTGTATTTTTAACACCTTAGTCAATTTAATTACCTTTAATCGACTAGACAATCTGGATATTTTACTTTTGATAAATATAAGGTTTTACTATAAAAACTTTTTTTTTTTTTTTTGTCATTTGCCATTTTTGCTTTGTTGATTCTGCACATAATTAAGTTAATGCTAACAAATTTATGCTGAATTCACAAATTAAAACCAGTTCAATAGGAGTTCAGATTTGACCAAGATTGTGTACTTAAACTAGAAATTAAGACGATTACAACAAAGCAAAATATACTTTAAAAAAGTAATATGTTTTATACCTGTAGGCTATTACATCAGCTGTCAATATTGGCGAGGGTTGCGATTTACAATTATTTTAGCAATCGGTTATTCTGACGATTAATCAATTAGTTGATTAATCACCACTGCATGCACTGCAGATTTTTCTTTTTAATGACTTCTGTCTTTTTATATAAGAAACGGATTACAAAATGCAAATAAACAAATTATTTAATCAATTTTTTAAAATAAAATAAATTAAGATTTTATTGCCTAAAATGCAAAAACATCATTCCTTTGGAAAATTTGAATGTCACTAGAGGAGTTTTCTGTAAAACATACTTGCAGATAAAGGCGTTTTCATTCTAAGGGCAATATTTATATATATTTTATACAGTTTTAGATTAATTAGTGCAAAGTAATTTTGTTCAGCAAATGACCTTTTTTGAGTGCATATATTCCAGTTAATGATTAATCAATCACTAACTTAGTTAATGATTATTTCAATAATGATTAATTTGATTAATCGTTTCAAACCTAGTATCATTATCAGCTGAGAATGCTCAGTTAGCAGGATCTAAATGTTTTTTTTAAGGAATACACATCTTTGGGTATTTTCATGCCAAGTAATTGAGCTGTTCATTGTTTCAACAGCATAGAGATCCAATGCTGAAGAAGAGAGATGACTTTGAGGACATCCTGGAGGAGAGGAGGAACACCAGCGACCTGAGATATGCCCTCAAGTGTTACACTCCCGCTCTCTATAAAGGACTGACTCCTTGCACAGCCAGCGAACTCAAAACCATGGTGCTGCAGTCTGACCAGCTGGTTTATGTCATCAATCAGGTGAAGTCAGGATTGCGACAAAAATGTCCAGAATCACAGCATCACTCCACATTTCGTGTGTGTGGATGTGCCCTCTATTACGTTCAATATAGAGGCTAAAAGCGACAGATATTGACTTTGAACTAGCAAATTATGGCTTTGTCATATTTTTGTGATTTCTCTTTTAGGTTTCCAAGGAGACGGGCACGGCCACAGATCAGATCCAGTCGGAGGCGGAGGCCATCTTGGAGGAGATGGCTCACCGCTTGCAGCTTAGCACGATCCGCTTCTTTGCTTTCACGCTCAGTAAAATCTTTAAAACTCTGTTCAGGAGCATCTGTGTAAACGAGGAGGGCATCCAGAGAGTGAGTAGACCCATCAGGGAGGCGCAGAATGATGGAAACATGGCTAACTTTAATCCGTTCTCAGCTGCAACAGGCCATCCAGGAACACCCTGTGGTTCTTCTACCGAGTCACCGCAGCTACATGGACTTTCTCCTCATGTCCTACATCCTCTACACCTATGATTTAGCTCTACCAGTCATTGCTGCTGGCATGGGTGAGTCAATATTTCCTTTCTGTTGGTGTTAGCTGATAGAAAACGCTTGTATCGTGACACATTTTGCAGCCGAATCGTCCAGCTCTAACTTTCTAGAGTTTCTCTGCAGACTTCATGGGAATGAAGGTCGTCGGGGAGATGCTGCGAATGTCCGGAGCTTTCTTTATTCGGAGATCGTTTGGTGGAGACAAACTTTACTGGGCTGTTTTCTCCGAGTACGTCAAGATCATGCTGAAGGTGAAAAGGCTTTACACACACTCAGAAAATCTTTGTTGAACATTTACTCCCATTTTAAGCTTTTTCTAAACTGGTTTTTTAATTCCAGAGTGGCTTTGCACCTGTTGAGTTTTTTCTGGAGGGCACAAGAAGCAGAACAGCCAAATCCCTGACTCCAAAGTTAGGTAAATTATGCTGCAGGAGATTAATAAAACTCCTATGTCTGTTTTGTAACCTATATTTTAGTTTATTTTGTCCCGGCTGTGGAATGTAAAATAAGATCACAAGATATTATCAGTAACAGCAGTAAATTATATCGGGATAGCTGTGAATTGAAACAATCTGTTTCCTATTATATTTATCTCCAACGTGGTGCTGGAAATGTATGAAAACTTACCTTGAAACGTGGTTGAGTTTATATGTGGGGTAAAGAGCATGAGATGATTTTGTCGGGTCCCAGGTCTGCTGAACATCGTGCTGGATCCCTTCCTGAAGGGGGAAGTGTTCGACGTCAGCCTGGTGCCGGTCAGCATCAGCTACGAGCGGATCCTGGAGGAGGCGCTCTACGCCAGAGAGCTGCTGGGCGTCCCGAAGCCCAAAGAGTCCACGTCTGTGAGTCCTGAACACCAAACCTCATCAGTTCGGGATCACTGCTTAAAGTTACTTCTAAAAGTGACCTATTATGCTTCCTTGAACAGGTGCAGATAGGAACAAAATATGTTCATTACATTTCTTTTGGTACAAAACCATCCTTAGATAGTGAGATAGTCAGTTTTCTTTTTTAGAAGCTTTTCTTGGGAGATGTCAGAAAAAAGTAAAATTTCCAATTACAAACGGTCTGAAATTTTAAAAACGGCAGACCAAAAGTGCCAGAACTCAGCTTGGGTTGCTAGGTAACGGGCCTGGCCTGGCTGAGGTTGCTAGGTAACGGTGGAATGCACGTAGAATGTGACTTTAAAAACCTGGTTTAACAAGCGGGAAATTTAAGCAGCAAGTGGACATAACAAAAAGTACAGCGTAGAAAAAACATTTGAAAAAATAAAAAAAGCTAATAATATTGTATCATTATCCAAACACACTTTTGGGTAAGTGTGTTTGTTGATCTGTTATTTAGGAGGTTTTTGAAATGGCTCATTTTCCAGACACCATAAAAACATGAACTTATTGCCAAAACATTGCTAGGTGATTTTTTTTAAAGTGCTTCGATTGTTTTTAGAAGCAGTAAGTTGAAGAAGAACATATAAAATGTGAGTTTTGTATGACATGCCTCCCTGGACTGTTTTCCAGTTTTCCTGGATCTAAATGTTTCTCTAGAGGTGAATCTCCTGTTTGCTTCCTGCAGGGTTTGTTTAAAGCTAGGAAGATCCTGAGTGAAAACTACGGCAGCATCCATGTTTACTTTGGCCAGCCGGTCTCTGCCAGGAGTCTGGCTGAGGGCAGAGTGGACCGCTCCCAGTTCAACCTGACACCGCGGTACCGCCATTCATTTGTTCATTTGTTTCATTTGTTTAGTCATTTTGCTTTCCATTCTTCCTTTCCTCCTTCATTTTAACTTGTCATTCCTTTCTTTTTATCCTTCATTCCTACCTTCTTGCTTTTCCTTCTTCCTTTGCTTCTTTCCTGTTTTCTTTACTTCGTTACTTCATTCTTTATTTTCTTCCCTTCTTTCTTCCGTCTCTCCTCCCCTCCTTGCTCTCATTTTTGCTTCCTTCTTTCTTTTCTTCTTTCCTTCTTTCTTTTCTTCCTTCCCTCCTTCCTCATTTTTTGTTTCTTATTTTTACACAGCCCATATTTAAAGTTTATCTTTGAACTTTAAGAAACTCCATCTTCTGACATTATACTCAGTAATAATTGCTGATCAATATCTATGGTTATTGATCACCCTCAGATAGACCTAACTCAGCTGTTTGTTTGTGTTTTTTTATCAGGCACATCCCCAGGAAGCCCTCAGAGGCAATCCAGGACTTTGTGAACGACTCGGCCTTCCGGCTGGTCCGGTCCCAGGAGGAGAATATGGTTCTGAAGCCCTGGGTCCTTCTGGCTGCCCTGCTGCTCCAGAACCAGGCTGCTGGGAACAAACTGGGAGTACTGGTGGAAGACCTAACTGAACAAGCCGTCTGGCTCCGGGATCTGTCCCGCCAGTTTGGAGCCTTCCTTCACTGGTCCGGTACGGTACCGACCCAGTTACCGAGGCACCACAGCAACAATAACATAAATATTAATAAAACATTTTATCTATAAAAGATGCTGGATGAGGAAAAAGATTAAAAATAACAAGCAGTCGGAAAAATATTAGACATTTTTACTGGAGGTGCAGAAAAAATAGATTCTACAGAGCAGTGTTTCTCAAAGTGGGGGTCAAGGGCCTCGAGGGGGCCGCCGTGGTAGGCTAATGGGGCCCCAGGAAGTTGGAGGGAAGATGAGAAAAAAGTAAAAATAATAAAAAATGAACCTAATACATTTTTTATCATAACATCTAAACTGTTTTATACAACAGCCTATTATGGGTATTGTAGATGGGGGGTTTTTTTATAAAAAGGAAGTGGAAGAGTAACTTTCTGGCAAAAAAAACTCTGAAATTTTGAGATTAATCTAATAGCTCCTCGAAAATTTGAGTAGTTGAAACCTTGCTAGAAGTTTGGAGACATTTCTGAGTTTCAAACTTTGAACATCAACTTTTGAAACTCAGGAACAAAAATTCTAGAACATTTCTGAAATTAGTCTCAAAATTTCAGAGTTTTTTGTAAAAATGTAGTTCTCTTTTCTATCTACAGTGACTAATGTACAAATACACATTTTTAAAATCATTATTTTTGTCAGAAACAGCAAAAAACTTTGGTGTCTAACTTTCAATTAAAATCCTGAACTCTTTTGCGTTGGTTTATGAAGTCTTAGTAAAATCCAAAGAAGGGGTTTGAATGCTTTAGCAAGCAAAACATTTTGCTTTTAATTATTTTTTCCGCTGCAAAATGTCAATAACGCGTAGTTCTTTTTCTTAGGAGGCTATATTCTTTTTAACTTGCACCTAAAACTTCCGTTTTCTCTCAGTTTCTCCTTGCTGTTTTTTAAGGTAGTAAAGCTGATGCAGTTTAATGAGGTTGTTTCTGCTCCTCTTCCTCACCGCTCGTCCTCTCCAGACGACGTTCCTCCCTCCAGAGTTGTTTCCTGCAGCCTTTCCCTCCATCGCAGCCTGGTGAGGGTCTCTGAGGGGAGAGTCCAGCTGAACTTAGAACCAGGTTTCACTTTATTTCATGGAGACTTTTTGAGGTTCAAAGCTCTGAAGGAAAGTCATAAAATCAAACAGAAGTGTTTTTTCAGAAACAGGAAGTGGATCAGGGTTCCCTCCGCCTGCGATGACGCCAGAGGAAGAGCTCTTGAGCAAGGCAGTGGTGGTGCTCTCTTGCGCCTCCTACAGGAACCAGGTGCTCCACGTCTTCATCCGGGCCGCGCTGCTGGCCTCCGCTGTCCTCTCTGCCGTAGGCAGCAGGAAACGTGAGGATGACTCTTCTTCTTCTGCTCTCAGCCTTTAGCTACTAGTAGCATCTGCTGGCCACAAGCAGTTAGTACTACTAGCAATTAGCTCCTTGCTACTAGTAGCTTCTAACCACTAATGGCTAGTAGTACTAGCCATTAGTACTACTAAATACTAGCTATGAGCTTCTAGCTACTAGCCGTGCTACTGAATACTAGCCACTAGCAGTTAGTACTACTAGCTACTAGCTGTTAGTACTACTAGCTACTAGTAGCTTCTAGCCACAAGTCGTTAGTACAACTAGCTACTAGCTCTTTGCTACTAGTAGCTTCTAGCCACTAGCAGTTAGTGCTACTTGCTAGTAGTAGTTGGTACTACTACTGGCTAGTAGCTGCTAGCTATTAGCATAAATCCATAGATATTTTATTCTCTCAATAAATGTTACAAGCCTGTTCTTTATTTCTGTTCTGTTTGCCAGAGGAGATCTTCAACACCTTCAGCTTCTTGAGGAACATGTTTTCTAACGAGTTCATCCTTCGTCCCGGAGCCGAAGTTCAGGTGAGGAGATCCGAAACCGAGCGAACGTTTCACCGACCAGACATTTTAGATGTTTTTATATTTACTGTTGTGGATGTTTTCCAGGACTTTGAAGAAGCTTGCTACTTGCTGGTGAAAAGTGCAGTTCTCCAGGTCCACCAGCAGGAGGTGCTGGTCACAGAAAGGGGCCACCGGACGCTGGCGTTCCTCACCAGCATTCTGGATCCGTTTGTGCAGGGATATCAGGTGAGCTCAGCTGGGATCAGGTATTATTGTTACTGTTTGATGACCCGTAAATCAATATTTATGGTGGGATTTCATCTCTCTCTCTTTTTTTTCCCAAATATTTATCCAAACTTCCATCAAATCCTTTCCTCCTATTCAACCTTCCTTTATTCCTATTATTTCTTCCTTTTCTTTCCTATCCTTATTTTGATCCAGCCTTCCTTACTATTGTTTGTTCCTATTCTTCCTTCTTTTCTTTCCATCATCCTTTCTTCTGGCCCGTTATTCCTTCCATTCCTTTCTGTCCTTTCTTCTTTCAGTCCTTCATTCCTTCCCTTTCCTCTCTTTTTTCTTCCTTCCTCTCCGTCCACTAGAGGGCACTGTTGATCAGTCTCCAACCATTTCCATCCATATTAAAACATCAGAATTTCAAGCATTCCGTTTAATAATATTTGATTTTCTGTGTCTCTGCTCCTGCGGTAGCATGGAGCTAAGTCCACCAGTAAAACCAGTTCATACTGGAAACAGGAAGTGTGTCTCCAGTCCCTCCTGAGGTTTCTTTCACATCATGTTCTGTCCTTTCACACTCGGCTCTCCCTCCACTCTGGAGTTTTCCCAGTAGTGAAAAAGCTTGTTGCACAGTCGGCGTCCTGCTGAGTGATGCTGCATGAGGAAGCCGCCGCAGTTTGAGTTGATGCGTGAAAACGGTTTTAATAGTCGGGTTGTTTTTTATTTTATTTTTTTATTTTTTCCCCCAGATGGTGTGCAGGTTCCTCTGTGAGGAGGCGACGGAGAGTCTGACTGAGAAACAGTTTGTTCCTGCTGTCCGGAAGTTCTTCATCAAACACCTTCTGACAGGTTTTGTAACACATTTTTTACTTACATTATTTCTAGCGACATAAAAATGTTATCTATTTATTTTTGGGTGTCTGTGTCATTCAGGAGGGTTAAAATATGTCGAGGTTTTGTCGTCGGACCTCCAGAAAAACGCTCTGGCGGCTTTACTGAGACTCGGAGCGGTGCAGAAACTCAGAGGGTAAGTTGGGTTTTATTCTTCCTCGTTGGTGTTTTTGAAGAGCCGATGCTTCAGTTTCAGGGTTTACAGTGTTTAGTCGGTTCTTGGTTAAATAAGTTATAATGAAAGTTTTTAAAAGGATTTGTGCACCTGACTTATGATCATAAGAACAAACTGGAAAACTGGTATTGCTACTGTACATTGGACCAAAAAAAGGATTTTAGATTATTTTAACATTATTTTTTTAATTAATATTTATGCATTAATTTTATCATACTTAATTATGTTATTTAATTTTAAAATATTAATTTTATTTTTTCTTATTATATAATTTGTATTTTAAATTTTTATTTGTATTTATTTACTTTATTTTTTATGTTTTATTATACTTAATGGATCATTTTATTATTTTTTACTGTAATAAAAAAAAAATTCTATTTAATTTTTATTATAATTTATAATTATTTTTTGTTTTATTATTATTATTCATTTTATTTTTATTATTACTTCTAATAAGGATATTTTATTGTGTAAAATAATACACATTTCATTTTATTTTTTATTTACTTTTTCTTATTTACATTTATACTTTTTATTATTTATTGATCTTATTTTTATTCAACTTAATTATTTACATTTATTTATTTTCACCATAATTATTTATGTATTTTTATTATAATTTACTATTATTCATTTATTTAATTTTTGTTATGATTATTGATACTTATTTTATCTTTTATTTTTATTACTGATAAGGATAAGATATTGGCTCCTTTGTATTGTGCGAAACAAAACACACTGCCTTGAAAAGTTATGCATTTTTTAGCAAATTATAGCCAAACTTCACATCATAAACAGAAAATAGGAAAACGGAACAATGATGTAATTATTAATTAATATTGAGTTGGGGGCGTGGCCAGCAGAAGCTCATTTGCATTAAAGCGACAGCACCCTAAAGCAGCTCAATCTGAGAGGATCTCAAAATAAGCAGAACAGAGCAGATTAAAACCTTGTTACCCAAAAATGACTTTGTGCAAAATATGTAATGAACATGTTTTGTGGACCTTTCCTAAAGTCTTCAAGGAAGAATAACGGTTGACCTTTAAATCAGTCATTTCCCCCGTCATTCATCTAAAAGTCTTTGCGTCTTGAGTTTTGGGCCGTAGTGAGAATAACTGCTGTTTGTTTCCTCCAGAGGAACTCTGGAGGTCAACACAGTGATGGTAAACTCCCTAGAAGACACTCTGGGTGAGAAACAAGATCTTTTTATTTCTCATCAAAAATTTAAACGAATTTAAGCAATTCTTAACTTGCTTAAATTTAAGAATTAAATTTTCATGGAGATTTATTTTATGTTGCAGGAGGAAAGCTGCCGACTCAGAAGCCGCTCGCTGCTCGACTCTAATCCAGAGACGCCGTCCATCGAAGCAGATGATCGGTGCAACGCGCCGGGTTCGCTCCTTTGAACGAAGCGACCCGATTGGCCGGTTGAACGGGCCGGGCCAGCTGCTGTCCTGGCGCCGGGACAAAAGAGTCGCATCAGAACGCGACTGCAGCTGGTTTGTTTTTCTCTTCTCGTGTTTTCCAAGCTTTCAAAGATGCTTTTTATAAACCTGCATTAACGGCGGATTAACGAGGTTCAACAGAGATTGTCTGAATTCGCTCAAAGCGGCGGCCATTTTCTATTCTTCCTCATGCTTTTATACAAACGCTCTCTCGCCTCTGAATGGCTTTTAGTTGTCATTTAGAGCCACTTTTGGACCTACTAATAATGCAGTGTGGTCTGGACCTTTACCTCTGACAGATTTACTTTGTCTATTATTGAACAACTTCATTCAGAAGTTTGCAGACAGTCACCATTTAACCTTTCAGGGTGGAACAACAAAACTATTAAAAACAGTGATTTTTAGTAAGATTTGTGTCCATGATTTATTTCCTCTAACTCAGACAGGTTTGGGTGAAGCTTTCTTCACTTGATTGGGTTAAATTTTAGTATAATCAGCTTTTTAATTCTGCCCAAGTGTGGGGAAACTCCCATTGGTTTGAGGATAATTCACACGCTTTGATTTAGATCGAGGTTTCTCAGAAGCTTAACGTTTGCAAAATTCATCCAATTTGTGTTTCAGGTCATTTTTCTTCTTCGTTTCAATTAGTTATCTTGTTGTTCCACCTTGATTAAAAATATAAAGCTGTTCAAGTAACTCAAAAATCCAACATTAATGCCTACGACTGCATAAATTAATACCAGAGCTGTATTAATTTAACTTTTGTCAGCCTTATTTACTCCCACACTTTAGTAAAGTAGAGTTTTCTATATTTAAAAAAGAACAGAATTGTATTTTTATTCAAACTGAGTCTGATTTCCCACCCACTTTTAGGCCTTTTTCCACAGTGACAGAAATTCAGCCATGTTTGTTTACACAGTGGAGATGTTGTTACAAAATGGTTCAACATTCGCCAAATATTACATGAATCTCATCAAAGACGCATGTTTGAGTTTTTTGTTTGTTAGGATTCATTTTTTCATACTTGTTTTTGAATTGTAGGAGTTTTTTTGTTTTGCTACAGGGTGGAAACGGGGAGAAAACATAAAAATTTGGGGTGAAATTTATAAAAATATATTTAATAATCTGTTGATCATCTGGGGATAAAAGTTCAAGTATCCATGAACAGTTATTGTCCTCCCAAGATCCCAAGAAAATAAGTCCAACTTCTCTGCCATGTTAGCTGCTTTAAGGCCTTAGAATGCTGAGGTGAGTGAATCTTCATTGGTGCAGACAGAGCGTCTGCATGGCCTGGCATGATATTAAAGCAGCAAATATGGCGTTTGAGTTGGAATGCTGCAGCATTTTCAATCTAGATTAGTTAGATATGAAACTGCATATGTGACAGTATAAAATGTATTTTAAAGAAGTAATGCTGGAGCATTGTTTACTTAAAGCGGCTTGTGATAAGATACTACATGAAAGCAAAACAAATGTAACAAAGTGAAGGAGCTTTTAAAACTTTATCAGTTCAAGTTTAAAACTTGTGGGGATCTAAATATAAAGTTCCCAAAATTAGTTGGTCTGGTTTGTTTTTGTTCCCAAAACCCAGCTTTTGATTCATGGAACAAACAGCGAAAGGAAAATACCTTAAATGTCGCCATTTATGCTGAACTATAAACTAAAGCTGAAAAATATGAGAATTTGCATTATTATTTTTATTATATTCAAGAAAATTTTCATGCTTTGAGTCATAATACGTGTCCTGTCAATTTTGCAATAATTTGAAAGCAGATGTGGATGTTTTGTTTTTTTTGTTTTCTTTTTTTACGATGACTTTTGGGTCATTGCAGAGGGAAAAAAAGTAGAAATTACTGCCAGAAAAACTTGGACATTTTTAGACTAATCTCAGAAATTATCTAGAAAAAACAAAAAAGAGTCGGCGCTGGGAAAGTCCAAAATTTGCCAGAAAATATTATTATTATTATTATTATTATTAAAAAAGTCTAAAAAGTCTAAATCTCTTCAGAAATAAACTCACAAATTTTGAGAATAATCTTACAAATTTTCTGGAAAAATAAATTTCTGAATTTCAAAATTAGTTTCAAACTTTTTGGCTTTTGAATGTCAGAAATTTCTATAATTTTCTGGAAAATTTCTGAGATTAATCTCAAAATTTCATCTTTTTTCTAACAAATTTTCAACTTTTCAAGCTCAGAAATTTGCACGTTTTTCTAATTTCTGACACTAATCTCAAAAGTTTCTCACCTGATATTTACTCCTTTCTTCTATCTACAATGGCCCTAGTTTGCTGTTGTTTCTTTTTAACATTTTTGCCAGCAAGAATATGTTTCTAAATTAATCTGTTACCTTTTGGTTGCATTTATTCAGTTGAAACATATTTCTGGAAGCTGAATATTTCCTGTTTGAGTGTTAATGGAAGCAAATAAGCTGTTTTTCTGAGCTTTAAATAAACAGGAAGGAAAGCATGTCCAGCTTTAAAAATACATAAGAGTTTTGTTGTTATTGTTTTCATCGATCTTCACCTGAAAACCCTGCAGCAAAACATAATCTATACAGCCAAAGTTCAGATCTGCCATATTTTTGTTTAAGTTTCATCATGTTCAATGTTTGCATTAACTGTTGAACTGTGAGGCTAAAATCTTGTAATAAAGTGTTTTCAGAGACAGTCCTCAGTGTGTCTTTAATTTTACACTAACTGGGTTGTGTGGTGAGGATTGTTTGATCGGCACTAATGTGACTCCGTCGCTCCGTTTGATGCGCCGCTCTCTCGTGGCTCAGAAAGCCTCTTTGATCGTAGCTGATTAAAACATGAAGCCTGTGTTTGATCATGATTAAATCTTAGCTTAATCATCTTCAAGCTCCTCCAGTGGTTTTCTGACATTATGCTGACTGTTGGCGACATTGTGAAGTGCGGTTTTGGTGAGGCTGGCTTAAGCAGCTCTTATTATCTTAATGAACACGTTGGGACCTTCTCGCAGGCATCGGTTTCAGCTCAAACAAGACGAGTCGCTCTGAGCGCCGTTAAAGCTCATATTCACGTATATTTCCGGCTGTTTGGGGGATTAACTCGCTGCAGATGGAGTCAGAGCTCCTTGAAACAGGACAACGGGACGTTTTATTTGCATACGGCAGCAGAGACGCTAATAAGGGAAGCTTTAAGTGTTTACAATCAAATCTAAGCCTAATTTGCAAAGCAAAATTAAATTCTGTTTCTGAATGCGAGTCTGGTAGAGGCAAAAGAGACGCAAAAGGAGTTTCTGCAAAGTTTTCTTTTTCCTTCCACATCCCAACTGTCTGCTGCTTTGTGGCGATTTGCCACATAAAACCCAAATAAAAACGGGAGTGTATGGAATGTGACAAATTATGAAACATTTTCAGGGCATGTTAGAGAAAGCAATTAAAATATTAGATATTTGGGAATTAAAATCAGGTTTTACAAATTTTGAGAATTATTTCCCCAGAAATTACATATGAAAGAGGATTAAAGGTTACTGGAAAAAAAACACACAATAGAGTACTGACTTGGATCTCAGAATTTGGATTTAAAGCTCAGATTTTGTACTTATCAGATTTCAGACTATTTTTCTCAGAATATTGGCCTATTTTCCCCCAAGAATCTGAACTTGAATTTTAAATTTCAGAGTAATATCTGAAAATTCATACTTGAATCTTAGATTTTGTACTTGGATATCAGAATTCAAACTTTTTTTCTCAGAATTTGGACTTGAATCTTAGAATTCAGACCTGAATTTTAAAGTTTGGAGTTGATTCTCAGAGCCTAATCCTTTATTCTCGTATTTCTGACCTATTTTTCTCAGAATTCAATGGCTTTTTTGTTGCTTTTCTCCTCAGACTAGCTTGTTTTTTGTTGTTTTCTTTAATTCAGACTCCGATGCAGATTGCCACTTGGGGGCAACCAGCTTGTTTTTTTCCACTGACTCTAATTTTCCCGGGACAAACTTGATTAGCAAATGCAGTTTTAAGGACAAATCACTGAAACACCAAATGAAACCTCCCTCTAGGTGTCAGACTTGTCTCTCTGTTCAGGATTCAACCCGTGGCAGTTTGTCGATGAACACACACACACACACACACTGTCACAGCAGCATTTTTCATCAGGTTTCGTGGCGCCGCTGCTGACTAAGAGACTGCTGCCAGCAAATCCACCACTTCCCATCCATATTGCCCTTTCTTCCATACCCACTCGCTCTCTGACAAATTATAGGTTCATCTAAAGTTGCCATGCCAAATTGTGCATCTATACACACACTCTGGTCCATCCATTCGTCTAACCGTCTATTCATCCATCCAGTTCCTGCTGCTTTCTCGCTCCCTCCATCTGTATCCGTCTCTCTGAGGTGTCGGCCGCAGCCGTATCAGCACTTTATCTGCCCCGTTATGACAAGCTCTTATTGAAAGGGGAGGCGGGTGAACACAAACACACGGATTCAGGACGGCAACACCCAAATAAACTCCCTTCTGACCGGCGACTGTTTTCTAACCGCAACCGCTTCCTGTTTGGTTTTGTTTTGTCCTTTAGGTCTGACATTTCATTTCTTTACTCTCTGTTTGCGTGAGCGCGCGTTAAAGGGTGACCAAGTCCTCGGCGGTGATGGCGTTCTGCCCGGAGGGGTGTGTGGCGGTCTGGATGGAGAGAATTGATCAAAAGAGAAAAGGGACCCTGGTGGGTAATGCTTCAGCAGTTAACCTCAGGTAATAGTGGGTTGATGGATTCAGTTCATTTTCAGCAGCAGATCCTGTTTATCAGCGCTGCGCTACGGGCTAAAGCTTCACGAAGAGCAGCGGTCAATGTCAAACCCGGAGACTGCTGAAGAAAACAAGTTGGACTCAAACGTTTAAAGGCTGCCCAATTTGAGCCAGACACATTGGTGTGAAAATGTACAGATTTCTCCCGTTTGTGTGTTTTTTTTGGTTTTGCTTTTTTGTCACTGTAATGTCAAAAGCGCAATTATCCAACCGCACATCTTTGAGAATCAGAAGTGGAGCCTCCTGCACAACCAACAAGAGTCCAACAAGTGGATTCTGGATGGTAAGTCAACAGCTAAAGGCTTGTCTATTCCAGCAGCCATTGTACAACGCATACAAACGTCAGCCTATTTTGTGCATTCCGAAGGTTTTTGAAGGGGCTCATTTTCCAGACACTAAAAAACATAAACGCATTGACAAATAACACATTTTTTTTAGGTTCTTGAGCTCTTTTTAGAAGCAGTAGAAACATCGTGCATCGTGGTGCAGATGGTGTAACCGGACGTTTCCCCTTCAGAATAAAAGCATCAAACTCAAACAGGATGTTAATCATATCTAATGCTAAATGAAGGCGTTTAGCGCCAAAATAAGCAAATAAATAAAAGTATTTCAGGTTATTTACACCTTCTGTTATGCAGCAGGGAAACGATTGGAAGCACAAATCTTCATCTAAATGGCAAAAATAAACCAAATGGTCAAAATTTGTACCTAAATCTGATTGATGGTGTATTGGAAACCCTATTAGTAAACTGAAAGTCACTAATAAAGTGATTCAGGTTGTCTGAAACATTTAGATGTGGCAAAAGGCATAATCAGGAGACGACTATACGCTGGTTAAATAGCTTTTATTCACAGTCTCGCATGTAAAAAATCCATTTATTGACCTGAAGTATTCATCAAGAAATACATTCCCATTCTGAGTGCGCTTAAATTTAAATCACATCCTTTCCAGTCATTTATGACAAGTCATTCTTGGAAATCTGCTGTAAAAGCCCATCTTATAGTTGAAATAGCATCAAACACCTTTCCACAATCCCCCAGGAATTCAACAGCAGGTTCCTGCAGTTTGAGGAAATTTATAGCTGAAAATAACTTTAAGTAGTCCCAGAGGAATAAAGCAAGTGACTCAGCTTTTGTTTTTCCTCTGTAAGTTTCCTGCTGGTCCCAGAAGTCTCCGCATTAGGGGGTGGAAAGCCCAGAGGAACCGCTTCCTATTTAATGCTGAGAAATGGTAGCGCTGAGAGGCATTCAGACGATCAATAAAAAAAAGTTACTGTTATTTCACTTTAGAAATGTTTTTGAGTTATCTCTGACAAGAGCACAGACTGTATCATTTTATGACTTTTGATCACAAAGTAAGAATTAGCCTCGATTGTATTGATGGGGAATACAGTTAATTAAGTGGTCATTTCTACTCATTCATTCCACAAACTGGTTGTGGAAAAATATAAATTAACACATAACAAATTAGACAATTAGTTGTTTTAATAACTTAATTTTTCTTCATAATGGTGTCTTCATTAGGTCTACCTCCATCCAATCTGACTTATGATTTTGCAAAGAAGAATGGACAAAACTTTCCAACCTTGGCAATACAAATAGCTTTTTTCACGTAAATAAAACTTGTTTCAAGCCACAAATGTTAAATTATCTTTTTTAAAAAGTCAGCTTATTATCTTTTGTTCGCTATATTTAGACAATTTTGTCATTTATTTTAGAGAATCACAATTGCATTTATATCTTCAGGTTTTAAATTAAAGAAAAATCTTTTACTAAAAGAGGACTGATTAATTATTTTTAGAGGATGTTCTAAAAAATCAATTTCCAACCTAATGACAAGATAAATGTGCATAAATAGTCATTGTAAAAAACCTTAAACATTAATTCAGGGTTTTTGTGTCGTCTTGCAGTTAAACAGACATTTGTGCGGAAAACAAAAATTCTGAGGACAAACTTTCTACGTAAAATAACATTTATAGAAGAACCGGCAGACATGCATCGCTCCATGCTAGTAGATGGCGGCAGTGACCATCAAAATATTACTGACCAACCGCCATAAAAATAAAAGGGAAGACGATCCGGCGGCCATTTTGAAAACAGGCTCATCTCAGAGACAAAAAAGGTTTTTTCCCAACTTTGAAACTGGTGAGTTTGATTGAATGTTTGCAGTTTTTCCTCATCCCCAAAGTTTATGATAGTTTATGTTTTATGATGTAACAACCAGAAGGAACTTTAAGACGATATTTAAACCTGCGGCGCAGCTGTTGCTTGTTTTATGTCTCTTCTGCTTTTCATGTTAATTTTTGATTCTGTCGGCTCCATTTTGGATCAGTTCTGATGTGGCTGAGCGTATTCCACCGATATTTACTGAAAACAGAAGTTTTCATTATTTTGATGTTAGCTGGCGCTGTTAGCATCACAAGTAAAACCCGCAAAATATTTGCATATTTTCTCCAAAAAAATCTGAATTAAAAAGCTGAAATATTTAATTGGTATGTCAGGATGTTTTTCAAAGGCCTGGTCATTAAAATATCATTTGATTAAGAAAAATTTCAAAAGTTTTGAAAAGCGAGTTGTTCTTTTTTAGCAAATCTTTTTTTTTTAGGAACTGTTTGAGTTTAATCTAAAAATTTCTTAGTTCCTTTAGCAGATTTTTGGTTTTCCAAACTAATTTCTTATTTCCATAAAATGTGAGATTAATCTCAACTTTTGCGTATTTCATGGAAATGTTTCGTCTTTTTTTGTTTTCCAGAAATTTTCTGAGATTAATCTAAATTTCTGAGCTTGTTTTTTTTTTTTCTAGCAAATTTTAAACTTTTCAAACTCAGAAAGTTTTTTTCTTGAACATTTGAGATTAATCTCAAAATATTTGAATTTTTCTCTGGCAAATTACTGACTTTTCAAACACAAAGTTTCTTTTGCTTTTCTGGAAGATTTCTGAGATGAATCAAAACATTTGTGAGTTTTTTTGGCTAAAGTTTACTCCTGTTTTTTCCGTCGTACCTTTCTGCGTTCCACCTGGACATGTGCACGCTCATTTCACATGCATCTGAACGCGGCGCGTTTCTAAATGCTGATAATCTCATAGACACAACTGCTCGTCTCTGTCTCAGTGGGATTCCACACGCTGCCAGCTCTTGCAGCAAGATAAACAATAATCCTCTGATGGATGCTGCTGTGAAGTGAAAGCTAAAGGAAGATTTAATAAAACCCAATAGAATCTAATTAAAGTGGCTTGAATATGTGTGTGTTCAAGTATGTTATCAAAAATGTGTGTGTGTGTGCAGAACTGAGAATTTCTGTTTTTATTTTTTACTGTTTCCGAACCGGAGCTTATCAAAAAAGAAATACTGCAGCTTTAAGAAAGCTATTTTAATAATATTATAAATATTATTTCATTGTTTTCATTTTCTCCATAAATACACACTTTTTGGTTAATATAGTCAGAAGGGAAAAATTGGAGTGCTGACAAATAAAAACGGAAAGTTTTGGAAATAAAACTAATTTTTAACATTGATAAGGCAGAACAGCAAATATATTTGGTAGTGTAATGAAAATGTTTTTTTTAATTAATTATATTTGCCAATAATGGAAATGTTATAAGAATGACAGAACATTTGTGTAACTCTGCACCCATCAGCTCCAGCTGTCAATATGTCCCACAAACTATTCAGTATTTTTAAAAAAAAATTATTATTTTCCCAATTACAGCTTGATTCACAACAGGAGGTTTGGATTCTGTCACGACTGCAGCTGAAACGAGATGTGGAGACAGACGTCTGCCAGCCAGGCGTCGCGTTTCTGCACCAAAAACCTCAGCAGCTTATTTACAACTTACGAGAAACTGCGACTCAAAGCACAAACAAATTGTAGAAATAGCTTGAAACTCTTGTATAAAACATTTTCTTTTATTTTTCGGTTTTCTGCCTTGGTTTCTCATGATATTACAGCACATTACCACCAAGGGTGTAAAGTATTGAAGCAGGCATCTCATCAATAGCGCCGCGTGATTTCTCTGAGGGTTGTGCGACTCTCAAACACACCGGCTTTCATCTGGTTGCTGTCAGACTCCAGCAGAGACGCTATTGCCAGAACCAGAGAGCTGAGAGATGATGAGTTTGATTTGGTTCCTGCGGAAATCAGTTGGGATTTTTTTCCCCCCACATGAGATATTTTACAGAGAAGTCAGGGTTTTGTACCGACAGGAAGAACTGAGCCAATCTGCTGCTGATCGGATAATCTGGGCAATAAATTGATTCAAGATGTAGTTTTTGGATAATGATATTTTTTTTCACCAATACTTTCCTTGGGTTTCCGTAGTTTGAGGGCGGCCATCTTGTTCTATTAATTTGGATTTTGAATTCAGGTCAACACACTAAGATGACTAAAATAAAATCCAGTTTTTAAAGATATTTTCTCTCATTTGTGCTTTTTTTTTTAAGTGAGAAAAAAATCTACTAATCTAGAAATAAAATTTTGGATAAAAAAATGGAGATGAAATATAAGTGCTGGACGATATGGCTGAAAAACGTATCGGGATGTAAGTGTTTCATATCAGTCTATCGATCATTATTGATTATTTTTTTTGTTTTAAGTGCCTGAAATACTTCAGAGCTGGTGGCCTAACCTTTCCCATTTTATCCACAATTTTTACTTCACACTGTTGTTTTATTTTTAAGCAGCTATGAGGCGAAGTGGAGAAAGGGAAGTTACTCAACAGGTCGTTGCTAGGTAACCAAAGAGTGACTGAGTTAGTTGATCCCACCCACTTAGCTTAGCCTGCCTTGAAAGGTTGAGTGGGTAAAGTCTTTCCCCTGACTACATCCCCCAGAATGCCGTGCGGTTCTGGATCTGAGTTCAGTGAATATTCTATCACCTGTCTATCATAAGAGACAGGTAATCAATAGATGCTGTGGTGGCGTAAGGGATAATGTGACCCACATTTTGAGGCCTTGAGTCCTCAACGCGGCCGTCGCGAGTTCGATTCCCAGACCCGATGATATTTGCCGCATGTCTTCCTTCCTCTCTTTGCCCCTTTCCTCTCAGCCTACTTTCATATAAGGAACAGTAGAGCCCACTGTTGGTGGCTTCAACTCACTCATCCTTTGGTTACCTAGCAACAACTTGTTGAGTAACTTGCGCAGCAGCGGTTTCATGTTTCGCGACATAACTGCTTAAAAATAAACAACAGGCTGGAGTGAAAATGGTAGATAAAACAGAAAACGTCACAATACCAGCGTGGCAACATTTCAGATATTTAAAACACAAAATTAATCAATAATATTGATATTGACTGATATAAAATGCTTATGTTGTGTTTGTCCAGAGACGTTATATAAATCTCCTCAGTTTCAATAACATTGCTATTGTCCTTGTTGCCACATTGTTTTATTTTTTTATCTGCTCAGGAATCCTTCTGAAAGTTTCCTCCCATCTCCACATATACCTCTGTAGTGTTATGGACGGATGTGGAGAGAAAGGAGAAAACAGGCTGGATGGACGAGGAGTCGCTGATGCATCCCTGTGACCTATGGATTGAAAAGCAGCAGAAAGAGAAAGACAGTAAGAGGGGAAAAAAAGAGACGGATTCTAATACACAGAAAGGATGAGGGAGAGAAAAGGCAATCAGAGGGAAAACGCAAGAGAGAGTGAGGCGAGCTGACACTTTGTCAGAGGTAGAGCTGGTGGTCTGATAGGCTAATGTCGCCCCGGTTCAAGTCCCTCTTAAAGACGTCAGATCACACAGGCAGATTGCCCTTAGAGGATTTGAGGCAGCCACCCGCCAGGGGAGCTGGGAAATTGCATTTGCTGCCTGCTACAAGATCCTGATAAGAGCAGATTTGTTCTAAGAACGCAATGACAGGGCAAGGTTATCACAAGCTGCCTGCCCTCCCTACTGAGGAGAGGAAGGTGGAGGCCTCACACCGGGGAAATCCTCAGAAGGAAAGGGGAAGAAAAACACAAGATGTTGCTTACAGCCCAGCGGAAAATGTTTTATTTTCTGTTATGAATCCCTTTCTTCAAAAATCAAATCAAATCAAATTTTATTTGTATAGCAGCAGCAAGGCATTTCAGAGTGCTTTACATAATAAACACAAAGTCATGCAACATGGAATCAACAATCAAAAACTACATTAAGTCAAGTGCCATAACAATACAAATAAAATATTTGAAATATTTAATCTACAAAACTCAGTTAAATGTAATATTTAACCTACAAGGATCATATAGATGTAAATAACTCTGTCATAATTATAAATTACGCTGGTGATAAGTTGTTCCAGAAGTTATCGCGATAAATGATAATATATTTGATTTGATAACATTTTCAAGGCATAATAATGCAAGAACAGATCCTCAAAGATCAATGGACTTTAAATTAAAATGAACATTTAACACTGGAACTGGAAAACATTTTAAATATCCAAAATAAATAAACTAAACAACAGAAACAACACATAAAACTAATTATGTCTTAGCTGTGCCTCTCACAGCTAGCTTAGCAAGGTTAGTGGCTTCAGCTACCTCACTCACTCTTTAGTTGCCTAGCAACTCTCTCAATCTTTGGTTACCTAGCAACAACTTCTACGCAGCAGCAGTTTAAGGTTTGTGCCTCATAACTGCTTAAAAAAACGGCATAGAGTGAAAACGATACATAAAACAGGAAATGTCATGGAATCACTTTGGGAGTATTTGAGATACACAAAACAGAAATCTAATCAATAATTATCAATATCAACTGATATGAAACACTTATATCGTATTTGGGTCTGAAACTGTTAATTGTGATTAATGTATTACTTAAATAATCATCAATTAATTTGTAATCAGTTAATCATTAATTGGAGAATAAAAGCCTAAAAAGCATAAAAGATCAAATGCTACAAGAAACAACCCAGTCTGAGCTGCAATGAGGCCAAAACTGGACTCTTCTCATAATACTATCACTTCATTTTCATATTTTTGTGAATTTAGCTTGTAATTGTACTTTTTAAAGCCCTAATACGCCTTCGAAGTAACATGACAAAATGTGTAAAAGGATCTGTGTCTTTAAGGCAAACCAATGAGTTTACATAATACTTTAAAAGATGCCTTAGCTTTTAATTTAAAACTTTATGGTTTAATGTTTAGAACCAAACTGTTGCACGTTTCATGGCTGCATAAACGGAGCCTTGTGAGATATTCTCTCCTGGTTGCTCCGTCCCGTTCTAGTTCTCGGTTTAAACTTTTGCTTGAGAGATTTTGCTTTTCAAGTTTTTACCTTTTGAACTATGGCTGCTGGTGCTGCTGCTGCAGGACACCAGAATAATAGCTTTTGATTTGGTTGCCAAAAGTTTAGAAAAAAGACGAGCAGCTGGGTGGGACGGGTTGCTTTTCATAGACACGTCGTTCCTGTTTGAGGCTTTTTGTCACATAATCACCTGTCATTGTCAACAAGGAGTGAAAGATCTGCAAAGTAAAAGTTCAAAAGAGATTTTCTTTTATTATTTTTGAGCTTTGAAGGCTTAAAGCTGTCAAAAGAGTAATCTATCTGTCCTGAGGAAGTGTGCAGACCCTGAGCTTAAAGAACGTTTGACTGATGTCGTTTTAAAAAGCGTCACAAGCTTCCAGCTGTTTTCAACGCGTCGCTGCCTCTGTTGTCCAGAAATCCAGTTGTAATGAGTCACATTGGTTTATAATAACACAGAAATGATGAAATGATGCCACATAATGTAAGATTCAGTAGGACCAAAAATGGAAACAAGAGTTGAGCTGACAACACAAAACGTACAAAACTTTCTTCAAATGTTTTGCTAATGTTGAAAAAAACACAATTTTGCAATTACAGTATTTCCATTCAAAAAGAAACTCAAATAAAATCCTACAGGAATAACTAATACATGCTGAAACATGCCATGCCATCATGCTCCAACCACTTCCTGTTGTTGTCTTCTTTGTCGTTTCTGTCTGTAGTAACATTCGGTTAGCTTTGTCACAACAACAAACTTTATGGGATGATAAATTATTATATAAGTTATTTTGATTTGAGACCATTTTCAATCAACATAGTGCTATAAAAATACCAGGACACTTTCTGAAATATCAATAAACATTTTAATAAACATTTAACACTGGCACTGGAAGACATTTTGAATATCAGAAATAAAACGACAAGAATAAAATGAATTATGAAGCCTCTGTCAACCAAATTGTCCTTCACAAAAAGAACTAGTTGATACCAAAGAACCAGACTGAAAACTTTTATCTTCCGATTTTTGGTAGAAAGAGAGGAAAGAGAAAATGATGAATCGTTGAGCTTATTTTAATTTATTATGTGATGTAAGTTTTGTATAATACATCGGTTTTGATGTATTATGCAATATTATTATGTATTATTATTATTATACATATATTTTTATAGGTTTTGACCTTATACCAACGCAAAAACCTTTTATTGAAAAACATGCGTTCATCCAAATTGCTGTGTTTTCATTAAACAAATTCATTTTTGTAATTAATTATAATTTCTGCAATGTTATGGTCAGTGGAAATGCAAAGATTTTCATACATTTGTAACGGAAAAGCAGATTGGAAGTTGTTCTATATCCGTTTGTGATTCTCTTCTTGCATGTTTTGCACGTTTCACTACATTTTTTGCTTGGTTTTCCGTAGTTTATGCATCTTAAAGGAACTCTTCTTGCAAGCATTTTTATATTGAGCTTCTTTTCTCGTTTTAAAATTGGCTCATTTAAAATTGGTTAATGACTCAGGTCCCCATCTTTGACTTGAGTCTTTTGTCACACCTGCGTTTTTCTACCTCCAAAACACTGTTACCATGGAAACAAGAGGCCAAAATGCACAAAGCATTTGGGTTTTTGTGTCCTGGCGTTGTCATGTAAACAGCAACTAGATTTTTCTCCCCATGACTTGAACATGATCTCATTGTTTTACATTTTGAACCATTAAAAGCCATGGATATTTACAAGGTTTTTGTATATTTAATCAGGTTCAGTTTTCACTGCAGGACTGCAAGCTGCCAGAAATGCGAATTATCCCAATCAGCAATATTTCTGCATGGATGAAAGTTTGCTGGACGATGAATTTCCGATTAACGATAATATTGCTGTTTTGAGTAATATATCCATACTGACATAATAAAACAAGTCCAATAAAATTTAATTTGATAAAAAACACTTTACATTGGAACTGGAAAATATTTAGAATATGCAAAATAAAACACGGAACCAGAAACAACAATTAAAATGAGAGGGAAATTCACTTATAACTGAAACATATAAGTGTGTGTTGGTCTGGGAGTGTGTGTGCTGTGGGTGATTTGTGCCTGTGGGGGTGAATTAAATCATTTCTCAAGGCCTCAGCAGTCTGTTGTGTCAGATAGAAAGATAAGGCCATCAGTGGAAGCTCTCTGATAATCCAGACAGGAAGCAGTTCTCACTTCTGGGATCAAACCGCACAGCTGAACAAAAACACATCCTCTTCCTAATAACGGCTACCGATGATTTAATACACAAACATTTACCTTTTAGCTTGAATGGCAGATTTCAACCGTCAAAATGTTTGTAATTTGTGATCCTGTGATGTTTTTTTTACCATTTAGAGGAGGACAGAAAACAAAAAGAGAGTCCTGACACCAGTTGTGGTGAGATAGATGAATCCCAGACATGCTATAAATCATGCTCTTATTAACTCGTGGGCAAGTGAATGTAAAATCCTATTGGCCTCTGGGGAGCAGAAAACACAAGGCCGTTGTTCCCTCAGCCTTCAGTCGGAGCTCACAGACGGATAAAACTCTGGATTTATTACCCAGGGAAAGAGGATGCCGAAGTTTGGACACGTGAGGGGAAACTCTTGATATTCACAGTTAAAGATCTGAATTGAACATTCAACTAGAAACAATGCTGCAGAAAAGTGCGTCACCCTTACAGATTGGTTTCTATTTTTGCTTTCTGTCACACTTATGGTTTCGGATCATTGCAATGTTAGAAATAATAAGAAAAGGCTGGTTCTATATCATTTTAGCACCAAGTTGATTGCCAAAAACAAGATTGCTAATCCCAGATTAGTAGCCTTACAGCCATTGGTACAAATTCTGGGAATATTTTTTCAGTCAGGTTAAGACCCCTTAATCCCACATGGAGACAAACATCTTAAACTTTGTAAACAATTAAGAAACAATGTGCATCCAACGACAAAATGCATCACCACTAAAGACGCTGTATTAGGTCCACCGGGCCAATCGGTGGCGCTGTAACAATGACACAAAACAAAATAAAAAACACCAAACGGTGATAGTCACAGACTAAAAGTCAACCCTGTTTTATTTTTTGTCTTTGAGCAAAAATGTCAAAAATTTGCAAGAAAGATTTGATAAATGTTTCGATTATTCTCAGAAATCTTCTAGAAAAACTTGGAAATTTCAGTTTCAACAGTCTACGTTTTGCAACTCAGAATTTTTACGGTTTTTTTGTTGTTGTTTTTTAGATTAATCTCAAAATGTTAATGAGTTTTTTTCTAGTAAATCTGATGTTTCAAACTTCAATTTATTTATTTATTTTTCTAGAATATTTCTGATATTAATCTAAATATTTTGGGGTTTTTCTTAGCAATTTCTTGACTTTTCACACTCAGAAATTTACAATTTTTTTTCTAGAAAATGTATGAGTTTAATCTCACTTGAAAATTTTCAATTTGTCAAACTCAAAAATGTACATTTTGTTTCTTGAAAAAACTTTTTTTTCTAAAAAATTTAAACTTTTCAAAACAAGAAATGTTTTTTTTCTAGAAAATGTTTTTTTTCTAGCAAATTTTCAACCTTTCAACCTCAGAAATTTCCACGTGTTTTTTCTAGAAAATTTCCCAGATTAATTTAAAAGTTTTTTTTTGGTAGAAATGTATTCCTCCTTGTTTTACTATTCTATCTACCATGTCCCTAATTTGGTAAAATCGTGTCAAAGTTGATGTTTGTAATTGTTTTTCACTCTAGATGTATTTATGTTGCATTCGGGACAACCCACACTGTGGGCTCTATTGTTCTGTTGCACAAAGCAGGCTTGTCTTGTTAAAGAAAGGGTTTAACTTGTTTCTGTAAATCCTTTGCACACAAACTGAAGCCAACACACACACTTTCCAACATGCCAATATATCACAGCTCCCAGGTCGGAAGATTGATGGCATTAAATTGCTTCTATCCAGGTTTTTTTTTTTTTATCAGGATTTACAGGCGTCGCTGTACCTACTGCTTTCAGCACCACTCCCTCCCATAAATCATGCTTTTTCACCTTACCATGCTCTTTCTACACACTCCCTCACATTCACGCGTCTTGTGTCCAGACACACACACACCCTTTCGCTAATATGCACAAATGTACACACACATAGACTTTGGGATATGGCTGTAACAAGATAGATGACCTCCTTGTCGCCTGCTGCCACACACACAGAAACACAGCAACTCTGATGGAGCAACACATGTACATTTTTGACTCTGTAATGGAAAATGCCAATCTCTGTCGATGGCAGACCCTGGAAATGCTCTGAATTTCTTCCCTTCTGCCCATCGCTCTCATTACAGGAAAATGTCACCTCATTTCCCAACTACACGTCGGCTGATTAATTTCTGAAGAGGGAACGAGTGATAGACAAGGGGAGATGACGAGGTGTGGCATCCGTCCCTCAGATTGTCGCCGTGCCTTATTTTGGGAACTGATTTAAAAATGGATGGACTTTTGGTCTGAGAGGGCGACGGAAACTTCCCAGCTGTGTGATCACAGTCCTTCAGTGTTTTAATGGATTTAAGTTTAAAGGACTGATCAATTAATCAGTAACAATATATATTGTGATAGATAACATGACCAATATCAATAGATAATACATCTGAACTCCGATTCAAAACCATGCGGCATTCTGGGAGATTTAGGCAGAGGAAAGACTTTAGCTGCTTAAACTCTCAGCTAGCGAAGCTCAAACTCTGACTCTTTGGTTTCCTAGCAACAACTTCTCTTCATAAATGATTAAAAACAAGCAGTTATGAAAAGAGTAAAAATTGTGGATAAATCAGAAATGTCATACCACCAGTTTGGAAGTATGTCAGATATTGACAACAACAAAACTAATCAATAATTATTGAAATTGACTGATATGAATTACCTTAAGTTATAAGTATTTTGGTTGGTTGTCGCATCATAATAGGAGCGGTTGTTAAGCTTTTCGTTACGTTTCTACTCAGGCTGGGCAGGATGAACACTGACCATGTACAAACCATTCAACTATCTTTGAATCTGAATGCCATGACTGTTTCATATCAATAATTATTGATTAAAAGAAATTTAGATTCTGTCAAAATGCTGGTGTGACCTCACTTGCTTTATCCACATTTTACTAATTTTCTCCTTTCACTCCATGCCGTTTTTTTATTTTTATTTTTAAGCAGCTTTGAGGCAAAACTTTAAACTGCTGCTGCGCAAATTACTCAACAGGTTGTTGCTAGGTAACCAAAGAGTGAGTGAGTTGCTAGGTAACCAAAGAGTGAGTGAGTGAGTTGATGCCAATAATCTTTTAGCAACTTTCTTCTGCCTACATCCCCCAGAATGCTGCGCGGTTCTGTATTTTCTATTGATATTTAACACGGGTCTGTCGCAGTGTATGTTATTAATTTATTGCCCAGCCCTAATTAATTCAGTGGGAACTGTTTTAGCATTAGCACCGAAGCTAACATGTACAATCCTTTTTATTTCTGCTCTTGTGGTTACAGCCAATCAGCAGTAAGAAAAATAAACAATTAATTTGCTCAGAAAGTCTCAGAAAGTCTAAACAAACCCCTCTGGTTTGTTTAGGGCGGTGTGAATCGAATTGAACTGACGCAAACCAAAAAGGCGAACTCCGGTCTGCCTGAAAACCTTGATCTTGTTTTCGGTGACGTAAACTCGGGTTATGTGAACGCTTAGCAGACTGGAAACTGCTCCAGGAAGTGGACTACAGCGCAGGGCATTCTGGGTAAATGCAACCAAAATAAATTTTGAGTCTTTTGGGAGAAATGGCTTTTGGCTTTTTACCAAAGACAAATGACAAATCCTACAACCGCTAAACTCTGCGTCCATTTTATTTCAAATGTTCTGAAGAAGGAAGTAGTGCGCCTGTCTTTTTTGGAGGTTTTTGTGTCATTTCCGTCAGTGGTTCTTGGTGCAGCGCCCCCACAGGCAAGGAGGGGAATAGGTTTTCCAAATACTATGATTCATTTGACATAAACTTCACCAACTGAAAATGTAAACTATGTTGAAATTTTGGGACAAAATCAAATCAGGTGTGAAGACACCCTTAGATCAATTTCATTGTATCTGTAACTATTTTATTGTCAACTTTAGCATTGATGATGGAAAAAATAAGCAAAAATTTAAACATTTATTTTAGAGAAGCTTTGAATTTACTGAAGGAAAAACAGATGGAAACATTATTGAGCTTCATTTCAGATAATTCAAAAATTTTAAGTTGAAATCAGAGTTGTGTCATGTATGCAGCTGAAGGGAAGAACTTTAGGAATATTAGTATATTCCCATTCAGACAAGTTTTAATGATTCTGCTGAGAAAATTATGAAAATCAGAAAATATATAATTTCTCTTAATGGTAACTCGTAATAGATCCGCATAAAAATCTCAGATAACTTGGAGAAAATGTGTATTAGTGCAATTCTCTGCTGATTACATGTTTATTTTATTAACAGATTATCAATATTGATTAATAAAACGGCAGCGAATGATGACTGGAGGAAAGGAAAAGCTTTCTTTGGACCTCACAGATGTGAGATTGGTGTTTAGTTTCCCTTCTGCCTCACAGTGCAGAGCCATGTAAACACATTTTCCCAAACATTAGGAGAAATTTAATGTCTGACTGTAGCTTTCAAGAGATGCAAGATGCATAAAAAAAGAAAACACAGACAAATGAGGTGCAGGCAAACAGGAGATGCGGGGACAAATGTTTTACAGCTGCTAAATAATTAGAATCAGATACAACAGTGGCATTTTCCCACCCCGCCTGTCATAAACCAGATAATGTAAACAAATGGCCCTCCAATTGAAAACGGCGGTACGGCGGTGGAGAGCATGACACACACCCACACACACACACACACCTCAGGACGCTGAAAAGACACTGTTTACTCTTCAAATTATTTTCTGATGACAGTCCAATTCTTTTCAATTTAAATACTGATTAAATTTCATACTATGATCACACAGCGGATTGCGTGTAAGAATTAATTATCCTCCAGCAAAAGTAAAAATTCTTCCCTCATTGTGCTGCACATCAATATTTCATCTAGTTCTCAATAGATCAGTTAATTTAAGGAATATAACCTTCATAGTTATTATCAGCGAAATGCCGCTCCGCTGATTTTTTACCACAATCCCGTATTAAAAGACTTTAATGGACGAAAATGTAAGAGTAATTGCAGTTCAATTTTGTGTAGGAGATTGTTTCCTGTTTTCCTAAATTAAACTTTAGTAAAATACTAATGGGAATAAATGATTATTCAGGAATGGAGAAGTTATTAAACACTGAAGTTGAGGAGTTTTTAATTTTAATTTCTGGGTAAAATAACTGCAGTGCTTCAGAAAAGTGATTTTCAAAATTTCATATCTCGGACAGTCCTCAATCTGTCGGAAAGTATCGGCTTTGGATCCAAATCCATCAGTAATCAATATCATCCATCTCCCTCTAAAATACCTGTAACTGCCTGTTTTAATCATTCAAATACCAAATATGCATTAATATCCATTAAAACCATCTTAGCCTTAATGCAGACGTGAATATCGACAAAACTCAATCACATCAAGTATTTCTGGTACAAATATCTTCATACACTTGAAATAAGACAAAACTACATCATAAAAAGCTTTATTTAAGTCAGTAATTTCTTAATAGTCATGAGAAAGTTTTAGTTAAACTGGCAGATTATTTCACTTAAGACATAGGAAAAATGTCATAAGTGAAACTATCTGGAAATTGAACTGGTACCGTTTTTAAATCAATACTATTGACTTAAAACAAGCTTTTACATCTTGCTGAAAAATTACTTATGTTAGTTTTGTTTTATTTCAAGTGTCCTGAGATATTTGCATTACAAACTGGACAGAAATAATTGTTAATATTTTGTGTTTTTGCAGAGCAGCTTTCCTTATCTCCACTCGTGGGGCTTTGGCCAATCAGGGCCAGAGAAAACAAACGCTGGTCCTGGATTGGCTGATTTGAAAATGCCAGCAAATACTGGCATCTTATAACAAGTTTTTATTCCCTTGGATGAAGTGAACTCTGTAATGTTTTGTAAATTACTTACAGCATGAATAAACTCATTCACGTGATTGTAATTGTGTTTTTTTATTTAATGAAAACTGTTGTGATTGTTGTTGGGGTTTTTTTTCGACATTAGCAGAATATTTTGTGAAAGTTTTGCCTACATTTGTAATAGAAACAGTTAATATTTGTTGAGTGGACCTGAATCCTCCTGTTCAGGTAAATGGTTTTCATTTTCTAGATACTTTAACTGTTGACTGTGACATAAATATAAACCGGGAGCGATGTCTGTTTGACGCTCCACTTTTGTCCTCCATTATTCTCTGCATAATAAAAATGGCGTCCTATAGTTGTAAACCAATTACAAAGTCCACAGATCGTTTAATTTACACTTGTTAGACACACACACCGACACACTCGGGGCAGACTGTTCAGTGGTGTTGATTTGTTTTTCTTATTTTAGAATCCGACTTCCTTCCCTCCTGATCCGGATCTCATTTCCTGACACTTTTCCCCCAGGACTCGGTGAACATGTGTGTGTTTGACCAGAACATATGCAGAGGTTTGACTGATTAGCTCTGGAAATGTTTTGGAGAATAGAATAGAAATAGAAGAAACCACAGCTGGAGATTCTCTCATTTTGCAACTTATTTTCTTCCACAAATTTATCTTAATATGAAGTTTAGTTGTATTTATTTACAAATACGTGAAGTTTTAGGCAGCAGTTCTACATATTGTGCAGCCCTAAAATCAAGTCATTGATTGTCCTGTTTTTTTTTTTTACGAAATCCAGTCTATACAAGGAGTTTTTGTTAGTTGAGGTAAAGATTTAGTTATTTCAAAACAAATACATGAAAAACAAATCCAAACTCTTCAGTAATAAACACAGCCAACCCTACACAAATAGTATATTTGCCTATTGTATTTTACATTGAGCATATCTAAAATATTCTAAATAAAACAATTTAAGTAGCTGAATAAAACGAGCTGAAATAAAACACCAATTAACGATTGACTTAATCGGTGTTTACAAAGTAGCCAATCAAGGAGTGCCAATCATTTTCCTTGCAGCTGATTGGCTGTTGATGTTAGCCTCTGCAGTACTAAAACCATATTAATGCATATTCAGATATATTTGGTCTCTATTAAAATAGGAGGTTATTATAGTTTTTAGAGAGGCTCAAGTATTTGTGGATTTTAGTTATTTGTGGTTCCAAATACCAGGGATCCACTGCCTTCTCATTTGACGGTGATTTACGGATCATTCACAACATTCCTCTTGATTTATCTTTAATCAAATTCTAGATCGTTTTTCTAGAAAGTCTGGTTTGTGAACTCTGGTCTGCCTAAAAACCTCGGGCTCGGTTCTGTTGAAATGAACACTGGTTTGTTTTGAATGAATATGTGAACCTCAGGTGGACCAGAGACCGCTCCAAAGACAGGAAGTGGATTACAGTGCAGTGCATTCTGGGTAAATACAACAAATGTGAAGTCTAGCGCTAGCAGGAGAAATTACGTCTTCTTTGTCTTTTACAAAAGACAAAAAAGGAATCCTGCAACCTCTAAAATCTGACATTACTTCAGAGGTTTTTGTGTCATTTCCTTCAGTGGCTCTTGGTGCAGCGCCCCCACAGGCATGGAGGGGAACAGGTTTGTCAACCAATTTGGTTTGTTTGAACCACAGCAGCTGAAAACGGAAGAAATGTTGCAAATTTAGTCCCAAATCAAGTCGAATGTATCAAAATATCAAGTGGGAAAACAATGTAAGATTCTTTATTTTTGTGTTGACAAACTTCTTTAAGAAGTTGATTTAACTGAGTTAAATCAAATGATAATTCAAAGTATTATCATTTTTACAATCTGAGGCTGGATAATTTTTATGGTGTTTCAGGTGGAAAAATCATGAAGGACAGTTTTAGGATTGCAAAAAAAAAAATAAAACCGTGACATTTTGTCTGTCTGCTGAAGACGATGTCTGCAAAACTCCTGCAAACGCCATTCCTCAGTTTCCTATTTTCTCTCATTCATAATGGGGCTCATAAATCAACAGACCTATAATTAGTCCAGACGAGAAGGAATTTAGGAACGATTTTTAGATCTCTGGAGAAAAAAATTTAAAAGGAAAGAAAAAAATCTAGAGGATGAGAAAATCTCGTACAAACACAACCACCTCCACCTAATTACTTCTTCTTCTTCTTCTTCCCTTGATTTTGAAGTGCAGATCAACCCTGTAACTCACCAGAACTAATATCTGGGCGCCTCGGAGAAGGTGGAGGAGTGTTTCTGGGCCTCCTGACTTCCAATTATAAGTCCATTTGGTCACGGACATTTGAGGAGCGGCGGCAGCGAGAAAAAGAGAGCAGAGAGAGATTTGAATATTTGGATATTGTGGGAGTTTGTTCCTCTCTCCATCAGCGCTCGCTGCCGCGGATCAATTTCTCATTCCATAACCTTGGAAACTGCTTCGGGTCACAACGAATCAATCAGCGCTTCTCCTACGGAGAGATGAATAATTATCTAAACTCTATGAATCACATAAATGACTTATTCATGCGTTATTTTATTTAGGTTACGCTGCATAATAGAGCTGTAGCGAATGAGATGGATGCTGACAGAGAGGACAGATGGATGTTAATGATTTCTGCTTTTAGTTTTGCTGAAAAGTTTAAAGATTTAAACTGATTACATGATTAAAGATTCAATTACATTTTTATTCATCAGTCGGAAAATTGTTACTCTTTCTACATTCAAAAACAAAAGTATTTCTGTTGAGTTTCTGGTGCAAATTTCCTAGCATAATTAACTTTTAAGCAAGAAGTAGTAGCTTATTTAAAGCAAATTTATTAACACTGATAAAAAATACTAGTGAAGTGAAATAATCTGCCAGTGAAACAACTTTTTTACTTATATGAGAAAATACCAAAATAAAAGCACTTCCTGGTTTGTTAATCTGAAAATATCAAAATAAAAGCACTTCCTTTGTTTTAATGTAGAAGTTTAACTCATATTTACTTACTACACTAATGGTCTAATGAGACCAAGGCACAATATAATTTGATTAATTGAGAAATGTAACATTAATCATTTTTAATATCTATTATTTTTCTGAGAACATAATGCCTTTCTAGAGAGGCATTACAATTTTCAAAGTAATATAAATCAATTTAACAGATTTTTTTTTTTGCTGGGAAGTGAATGTTAAACTGTTAAATTGTATGATAAATATTAATAGATTGAGTTAGATGCACCAGATGTTTTAAAATATTTATTTCAGTTGTTTTGATTTGAGATTGGACCTTAAATTTGGGTGAAAAACTTCCAAGCTTTGAATAAATTACTTGTCTATATCTCTTAATATAAAGGTGCTGCCTGTTTAGTTACAGACTATCTGGTTGATAAAATTGTCAACCTGATAAAAATATAATAATTTATTTAAACCACCCTTTTGTGTTGTGTCCTCTGCTGTTCTATTTTAATAATGTTTTAGATGTGAAGTTCGTCCAAATTTATTTATTGGGTGAATTCTATTTTAGTCAAGAAGTTGTTTCTCCAGACATTTATTGGTGTTACGCCGCTTTTGGCAGTTGGTGGTCGCCATAGCAACCAGTAGGTGACAGCTCCGCCCCCTTTTTCTGTTGCCGTTCTGTAACGGTGGTATGTTTTAGGATCAGCTCTGTTTTCTTAACATATATTTGTATATTGTTATATGTTTCAGGAGTAATTTTGGTATGTTTTGAAGGTTTAATTTTACAACGGTGAACTGATGCTAACTGATGCTAACTGTGCATAGGGAGCTATTGCTCTGTAGTTTATGGTTATTTATTATATTTTTATTTAATGTATAGGCTGTTTAAAACCTATCTGACATGTTTTTCTCAAGCAGATCTTCTGGGAGATCCAAATTTCTCATTTTTTTACATCACTTAAAAGCTATCTGTGCCTTTTACAATTCCCATGGGCAGACTGCTTTTTCCCCCATCTCTTTGACTTCCTCTTACATCAGCAGATCCATGTTCATGTTCAATAAGTCCAAACGATGAAAAATGAAACGGCTTTACTTACCTCCTGGGGGAACACATGGGTGATCACATCCAGTGAATAACGCTGACCGTATTGATCACGGTGGAGACGAAGCGTTTTAGAGAAATGTCTCTGTTTTGTGCGTCTTCAAGAAAGAGAAAACTATCTGCATCCATTCAGGCTGGATTTCCTGTTGACAGTCAGAAGACTTTTTGTTTTTTGCTCCACTGACTCATTAGTTGGAGTAAATTCAGACAAAAGAATGAATATGCAGGAGTTTGTGATTTAATTTGTTCGGGTGTCTGAGTCTCTCATCTTTGTTTGAATCCATTTTAGAGTTTAACTAATTCATGTTCAAGTTTTTGACAACTCTGGCTTCTCACTTTCCCAGCGAACCTTGAGAATTTTGAAATGGCTGCAACTAATGATTATTTTAGTTATAGATTCATCTCTCCATTATTTTGCCTATAAATCGGATGTAAAAGAAATTAAAACATTCTGTCGTTGAGTAAACATAAAGTTCTGTTGAACCACAACAGTTTGTTTTATTTGTGTATTTAGATAATTTTATTTACATTTGGTAAATGATTTCAAAATCTTTTGTTGGCCAAAATAATTTTTTGGCAGTGTGGCCTGCGCCCAGGCCACGGCCCCCAACTCAATGTTTGCTCTGACTCATGAAAATGGCTGAAAAAAAAGACGTGCATTTATACAACCATACATCTTTGAAAAGCAGAAGTGGAGACTTCTGCACAACCAACAACAGTGCAGCAAGTGGTCTCTGGATGGTAACAACAAAACTCTTCTCTGTTCCAGCAGTACAGTGCATACAATGGTGCTGTGCCTGTTGAATGTGACTTATCAGGAGATTTTTGAATCAGCTCATTTTCTAGACACCAAAATATATCAACTTATTGCCAAAAAGTTGTTTTTTAAGCGCTTGGGATGATTTTAGATGCAGTTAATCCCAAATGGATGTACAAAAATATGCAAACTGTGAATTTTGCATAGTTTCACAGGATCTCACTACTTACACATCATGTTTTTTCTTACATATGAATGAGGCTGTGTTTTGCTTCAATTGTCCTTTTGAGTTTGGGAATTTAGTATCACTATAGTTTGTTTTTTTCCAGATTGTTTCACTTGGATTAAACCTAGTTAGCATTAAATTTTTGTTTGGAAACAACCTAATAAACACAAAATAAGAAAGTTGACAACTTCTTTTCTTCTATATAATATCTCTATTTCATTTTTATTGGCTTCATACAGCGAGCAACCGCTGCCAAAAATCTACAGTAGTATACAAGTGGCATACAGTCTGTGAGTTTTATTCTTTTTGTCCTTGTTGATTGATTTCTGTACACATCTTCACAAGACCTTTCATTTCTGTAACACTTCTAAACATATTTCACAGTAAACTTTCTTCAAACCATTAAACATTTTTTGTCTTTGATTGCAAATATCTAGAATATGTCGAGGTTTTTGTTGCATTCCCATACACTCATCAGCCACAAGATTAAAACTGTTACTGGTCATAATTTATCATTGCATTAATCTGAGATTTTCCTTCCAGATGAACAGAAACCTACTATATAGGGAGATTAGGACCAGTTTGAAAACAAGAAAAATTATGATTTCTTTTTTCTCAGAATTTTGACATTTAATTACAGAAGAATAATTCAGAGAAAAGTCTAAATCCTGATCATATTTTTTTAAAATTCTGATTCATAATTTTGACTTTAATCTGATATAAAAAGTCACATTTCTGACCAGTAAAAATTCAGATTTAGTTTCTAATTCTGACTTTTTCTCATCTGAGATTAAAAGTCAAACTTTGGGGGAAAAAGTTAATTCTGAAAAATAAGTCAGAATTTGGACTTTTGATCTGAGAAGATTAAAGTCAAAATTATGACAAAAACTCAGATTTATTTGTTACTTTTCTCAGTGTACCTAATCCTCTTCTGTCCATATAATGGTTTTAATGTTGTGGGTGACCATCTACATATCTCTGACTGGCATACTTGCTTGTTTCTCCACTGTATATTTCTCACACTTGTCCGTAAAAACAAGCAGTCCTTTCTCCTACACATTTTGATCTTTTTCCTGCAGGTTTTTCTTCTCATAGCACCCCGATCTGTTAGTTCGTTTTTGTCCTCCAGAATCGCCCATGCGCCAGATGGGGCTCTGAGTTTCTGTGTGAGTTTTGCCTTCAGAGTCTCTCAATGTCTCTGTATTTCTTCCTCAGTATAGAAACTTGGTCCCTGAACAGGACTGGGTCCAGCCTCATCTGGGAGTGCACCAAAGGCATGAAGCCCAGCCATCGGCTGAAGGCGTTCATACAGGTCTGTCGCTGAGCAAAATGGTCTGGGTCAGCCCATCGAGATGCTTTGGAGCCCTGAGTGTCGAGGATAAAGGAGAGAAAAGGGAGAATGAAAAGTCAAATAAAAAAATGCATATAGATTAGAATTGGTGTCAAAATAAAATTTGCAGTAGTAATTTGTGAAGAATTTCGAGACGAATGTAATATAAAATATTTAAAGAGTGCAAGTACTTTTGCGCTGTAAGTTTTTATAACCCTTATGGCAACCCCGATACCAACCCTAATTCAACCCTCCTTTAACCCAAATACCAATCATCCTTCCAGCCCTAATCCCAACCCACCATTGAACCCTAATACCAACCCTCCATTCAACCCCAGTTCCAACCCTAATTTAACCCAAATACCAACCCTAATTTAACCCCAAAGCCAACCATCCTTCCAACCAACCCCAGTACCAACCCTCCTTCTAACCCTAATACCAACCCTCCATTCAACCCCAGTATTAACCCTAATTTAACCCCAGTACTAACCCTAATTTAACCCCAATACAACCCTAATTTAACCCTCCATTCAACCCCAATACCAACCCTAACTTGACCCTCCTTTCAACCCCAGTACCAATCCTCCTTCCAACTCTTATAGAAATCCTAATTCTGAGAAATACAATCTAAATTCTGTGAAACAAACTGTTTTTGTGCCACTGATCCTCTTCAGGAGTCTGAAAATGATATATGCATTTAATATCTTATATTTTCTTCCTGAATTTGAAAGGCTTCTATTAGATTGTGCAGCTGAGGGGAAACTTGAGGGAAGCACAATCAGCGTTGGCATTGGGATGAGGAGATTGATCCAATGGCTGCTGGAGGTCATGTAGGATAATTAAACTCCAACAAATCAAGTGACAGAAGTGGTTTGGCATTAGAATCAACATTTTCCTCCAAAAACACAAAACCCCTCACCGTCAGTTTATTGAAGTTGCTCCTGTTGGTCAAAGTTTCCCAACATTTCAGCTACTTTTACCTTCTTGGTGCTAAATGTCTCGCCTGCGTTGCTTGAAGCAAAGTCACAAATCAACAGTTGAGAGGCAGGAAAAGTGAAATGAGAGAAGTCGGGGGTAAATCTTGGTTTGCTGTGCTGCCTTCACAATTAAGACATTAATCACGGAGTTCATACTGCAGAGTCATCGTCCTGCCTGTGGTCAGGCCATCAATCAGAACCTGACATTGAGCTGGCTACGTCAACACACACACTTTCACACACACACACACACACACACACACACCCACACACACACACACACACACACACACCCCCACACGCACACACACCCACACGGCACATGTTGGGCTTTCCTATGCGACAGGACTCAAACTCATTTTCATTTTGGGCCAAATCAAGATCATGAATGCTCTTAAAGGGCCGGTTGTGCCAGAATGTGTTGAATAAAACCTGTTCACAAACTTAAAATACCAATGAATCCTCAAAATTAAATAATATTGAACATCTTGCCCAGAATTTTGGGATTTTTTTTGTGATTTTCTGTAACAGAAATCAAAGTGTTTGTGGTACTAATCTGAACATATTTGTAATATTTATTTATGACGATAAGTGAGACTTTTTATTACTCACATGGATTATAATGTGACATCAGTTAAGGCTGAGGCAGATGTATAGTACAAGTAAGAAAGTTTTTGACATTTTTTGAGAAAAATCTGCAATAAATTACTGCAATAAATGTTGATTTTGCAGTAATTTTCACGATAATTCTCAAGAAACTGGAGGGACTGATTGATATAAACTTCTTAATTTCTACCAAAACATTGAAGTATCTGGCTGTGGATATTGGTAAGCCCATCATGATGACACATTTTGTTTTCTTATTCCAGAAATTGTTGCGATAAACAGTAGAGCTGTCATTTTGAGACCATTTTCAAGCATTAATAATGGCATAATACTGCAAGTTCTCCCTCTCTGAGGCCAATATGCTTTAATTTTGTGACCAACATTCAACACTGGAACTGGATCAGATATATTAAATATCCAAAAGTAATAACTGAACGAAAATTTAAAACCCCACACAACCAAAACCATAAATAAAATAGATTATGAAGCCTCAAAAAACAAAATTGCTTTTCATAGAATGTGAATGGAAATTATCTTCATAGAAATATATTTCTGTTTTTTATCTGAACTATTTTCTCTTAACTGTAGAGCGATATGGATATAAACTTTAACTTGGAAGACCAGTTTCCAAACTGACCTGGAACATATCAATAGCTCGTTAAAGAGTAGAAAAAGAAAACACTCTTCCTGACTTGTTTAATGATAGTGTCGTGTTTCTGACTCACTTTGATTTTTAAATCTTTCAGCGCTTGTGCCGCCCAAGAGCTGCAATCAGTCTCCACTTCAGGCGCTGGATGATTTACAGCACAGACCTTAACATTTATGGCATGGCGGTAGCTGGCGATGGCATTATTATAGAGTTCAATATATTTATTTTCCAGTATTTTATTTGGTCAGAATCCTTGAATACAAATGTGTTTGCTGTTCAGTAAATCCTAGTTTTTCCATAAATCCTAATTTTTTTCTTCTGGTCCTTCATCGTAACTTTCCTATTTTTTAATTTATTACTTGTATCCTGCAAACGAAACCTTCTTTTTCAATTCATTCTGTCTCTTTCTGCTACATCCCAAAGACTTTTAAAGTCATTTTGGTAATCTGGTCTCTCTAAATGCACTTTAAGTGTTAAATTGTGCTTCAAGGTTAAAGATAAAACACATCACAAGTTCGATTTCTTAAGAACAAAGAATTGATTCTGCAGCACACAAAACCGAATTTCAACATTTTTATAAGTTTAATAATTAACAAAAGGTCAGTTTATTTATATTTTATGTCATTTTAATGTTTCCTTTGGAAAATTTTAAATTAAACAAAAATTTTCTTAGTTTTTTCCTGGCTAATGTTTTGCCTCTTCAAGCGTAAATGTCCACGTTTTTCTAGAAAATTTCTGAGATTTTCCTCAAAATTGGCAGAAATGTATTTCCCCTTTTGTTTTTATTTCCATCTACAATGGGTCTAATACTTTTCCTCCCCCATCTTTGTTTCTGTGTCGACTGGCTCCTCTTAAGGACGACCAGCAGCGCCCTTTGCTGGATGGAGGCCAAACTACAACACTAAAAGAAGCTCTAAGCTGACTTTATTAGTTAGCCAAGTAATTTTAAAGTAATTAATCTACTTTGTGTAAATATTTAAGTGAAACTGTGCCACCTGGCCCATCATGGTCTCCTTGTACTGCTTCTTCTGTGTGACTTTGATCGGCGGCTGCTTGGTGACGGCTGAAACCAGGAAGTTCATCAGGATGTCTTCGCAGTTGGCCATGCGGTCTACCGTGGTCAGCAGGCTGGCTGGGATGTAGTGCGTGAACAGGAAGTGGTAGTATCTGATGCACACAGTGAAGAGAGCGTCAGCGTTCTGGATTCCTCGTTCTGGTCTTTTAAATTCAGTGCTGCTGTTGTGTTGCTCTCGCGGCGTGGGAACACTAGATCACTGTCAGGTCTTTTACCTCCCTGCCAAGGTCTGCACTCGCTCGCTCTTTCACACACACGCACACACACACCACCTCTAATTTGTGTTGTCTGCTTTTGTTGGCATTTGAGAGTCGAAATAACAAAAGAACTAAGGAGGTGCATTCAGCATCCAAACAATGGAGCGAAGAAAAAGCCGTTTATCTGCGAGACAAGACGCCTGGAATCCTTTTGGAGAGGAACACTCTCGGCTGTTCAATTTACCGCTCTGCTACATGCTCCAATTTACATTTTTTCTTTCAAATTTCATTACTAGTATCACATTTTAAACACTTTTAGATAACTGAGCAGCAGAGAAAGCTATATTGTTAATTCTCTAGTGAAGAAAATGAGCAAAATGAGCCCAGTGAATGGAAACGGTTAATGTGGCTGTCAGGTGGATGTTTTAAAGGTTTGGCTTGGAGCCGACTGCAGAACAATTACAACCCAAAGAGCCAACAGTAATAATGACAGAATGAGCTGTACTGTGAACAATGGACAGCATCTGTCTGCACAGCCAGCATACAGCTGACATCCGGTCAATAACTGCATTGATTCATTGCAGACAATGAATCAATGTAAAACTTTGGTACATTCTGAAGATTTTTCAGTTACAGTGAACCCTCGTTTTTTGCGGCAGTTACGTTCCAAAAAGAACCTGTGATCGGCGAAATTACAATTATTATACAATGAAATACTCCATAATACATTGAAACCAAACAACTAAACCTTTTTACAGGCCCAAACGTTTGTTTAACAAATAAAAGTAGTGTATAAATGTTTTTTTTTGTTTTTTTTTTACAAATAACTACTGTACTGTAAAATAATAATTTCAATCATCAATACGAACTGAAGGCTTCAAATTACAGAGATCAGCACCGTGACCCGAGTCATTGGATTAGACTGGGAGAAAATGAAAAATGATTATGAGAACAACACAAAATACAGCAGGACAAATAGCGACTCGTGTATTTCAGACTGAGCCGCTGCATCCTGGCTTTGCTCTGTACCGGTTTTTCTACCAAACCCCGCGGTGCAGGTGTGTTTATTCAAGTTATAGGTAGTTGTTGTCGCTCTTTGTTTAACTTCTCTGCGATAGTTAGCATCGTCCTCTGCCTTTTGGGCCCGACAGCAAGTGCCTTGTCGGTGCAGAACGTTTTGTCCACATTATGGGTTTTAGAGAAACTTGAAATTGCAAACTTAAGCTGTTTTATGAACGTGTACATATTGAACCCCAACGTTATTGACACACAGGTAGAGAAGAAGCAGTGAGACTGTTTAGCCAATCAGGACGCAGAACATGATGCACTGTGGGAAAAAAACAACATTAGAAATACAATAAAACTTGCAAATAAACATTTAAATTCATTTTTAAGCAACAAAATAAACATTTTATTTGCCTAGAATGCTACAACAGCCTGATTAGCAGGCTGTTGCTAATCAGCTAAAAAATACTTTCATCATCAATATTCCTGCTTGTCTTAACATTAGTTCAGTGTAGAACTGATTAACCGATTAAGAATTTACAGCAAATGGTGCTTAATATTTTTTAATACAGAGTTTGATGCATTCAAAGCCAAAGTGGCAGCTAAAAATGCCACTGGACGAATTCCAGGTAGAACATATTTAAGATGTTGTTTTAATTTAAATGCAAAATATATAAATATATTTAATACAGATTTGGCTTAATTACTGCGCTGAATATGTAGTTTTTTCAACAAATACCGTTTTTTAACGACTGTTGGCGATTAATTGATTACTGAATTACATGACAATCATTTAAATAATTGATTCATTTCTATCACTTGAGCTTAAACTGCAGTTTGCATATCTGTTAAAATTATCTCCATATTGTGACAGTTTATTGGTAGCTTCCTCTCTGAAATGCTGTTTGAAGAAATGCACCAAAAACAACCAATCAGAGCCAAGAGGCGGGTCTTAGCGCTGTCAATCACTTGGGACACCCGTGGTTAAGACAAAGAAAAACAGAAATACATGCAAATAGTTAATTAAAAGACACGTGTCTATCGCATGTCTATCGTATGTTTCTTATTACATGTCATTTTCTTGTATTCCTAGAAGCTTATTCTAGTAAAAGAGAAAGATTCTGTGAATAAAAATAAGTGCAGAGCTTTTTCTGGGCAGCTGGAAGTCATTCAGGGCTTTGTACCTGTGGTAAAAAGCTGCTCCAGTAAGTACCATGGAGTAGTCATTAGTCCACTTGGAGGTGTAGCCCCAGCGTGATCTGGATCTATCCCAGTAGTGGCTCCTCGCCGGATAACCCACAATCCGCTCTGGAAAACTGTGCCATACAATAAAAGCAAAATCCACCTGGGGAAGCATAAAAGCAAGGAGAGCCGGGTGGAAAGAGAAGGAAATTGAGGGTAAATGGAAAACACAGCAGTTGCTTTCTTTTTTCTCTTTTAGCACTTTAGCTTTGCACAGTGTAAGATTTGGAGCCGGCTGTCAACAGAAATGCAATGTAATGATTTCACTCGTCAAGAAGTTACTGCAGCTTTTAATGTAGCTTTGCCTCTACAGGTGACTGAGCTGAACGTTTTCCTTCTGTCAAACCGTCTTTGTAGGTGTGTGAGAAATCTGTAGCAAACTGTACAAGTAGAATCAGGCGTAGCTGTTTTATATGACGGGGTAAGGTTTGTTCAGGTGGAGCTTCTGGGAATTAGCTGTTGGTGCGTTACCTGCAGCAGGTGGGTGTTTCTGATGTGTGTTATTTCAACCTGAAGGCACAAAAAGCAACTTAAAAAATTCTGATGTGAGCTAAAGCTATGATAGTGGATGGCTAACATTTTATTTTGTTTTGTTTTCCCAGTCTACATATTGCAATGCTAAAACTCCACATACTTCTAGTGATTTTATGAGGATTACGGTAGCTTCCAAATATATAATAAGTGATTGAACAAGTTAGGATGAGACAACGGGTTACACAGAACATGTTTACACTAAATCATTCTTAGACAATTTAATTTTAGGGCCCTTTGTTACATTAAATCTAAGTAAGCCGCTTTTGGCCACAACCCCCAACTCAACGTTTACACTCACACGTGAAAATGGCCGCAAACAATTCTACAACGGTGCAGCTTTGAAAAGCAGAAGTGGAGCCTCTTTTTGGTCCTGCACGACCAAAAAGAATGCAGTAAGTTATTTCTGGATGGCAAGTGAACGATAAAACGCGTCTATTGTGTCGGGCCTCCAGTGCTGACCAAACGTGCTGGAGCAAAGCTTGTGTTAATGGGCGGAACTCTGCTGGCGTTGCCGGGTAACGGGCGGAACTCTGCTGGCGTTGCTAGGTGAGGGGTCAATGCCTGCTGATTTGGAGGTTTTTGAAACAGATCATTTCTCAGAGATCAAAAACATTGACTTGTTGCTAAAAAAAGCTAGCAACAAGTTTGGTTTGTTTTTAGAAGCAGTAGAAAGCAAAATGGAAGTATAAAAATGTGCAAAATGTGTGAATTTACTGAAACTGTAATGCTTCACCTGTTAGATCTTTAATTAGCAAAGTCCTCAATCCTATTTACTCAAGTTTATTTCTTTATTCTTCTGTAATTTTTTCAGAATACTGAAGAAAAAAAAACCCCAGGACAAAACGATTACAAAAGTAGACAAACAATATTTAAATTCCTATCAATGACAAAAAACCAGCAGTAAAGTAGAAACCTTATGTGGGATTGTGTGGAGCACCTGGCCGTCCTTGAAGGAGTCTGATCCACCTGATAAAGACCCTCCTTTGAATTCAAAAGCACCACTGAGACACGCGGGCAGACACACCAGAGAATAAGGGGATCAGCACATAATGAAATACTTGGCTACACAGACACCGGCGTGCGCTCATCACCTGGGGAAGCGGACAGAAAATTAATTACCACAACTGCACGGAAGAAGAGCCGGCGTTGGGGAGGAGAGCCCTGAAAGTGGATGTTCTTTAGTGATACCTTGCGGCTTCTGTCATGAATCGCGTGAGCAATTACTGTAAAGCGGCGGCGCTAAGCCGAGAGAAAGGTTGCAGCTGCCGCTCCCGATGCAGCCGCCGATCAATTGGTGCGTTGGCGGCGTGTGCGGGTGAGTCTGAGCGCGTCAAAACGTCTCCACAGCCGGGCTGAAAGGATTAATAATATCCTGCAAATCTAATTTTTCCCTCGGTGATGAAGAGGTAAAATGGTGCGTCAATGACAGATTACAGGACTCCTTATTCTTATTCATACTTCTGTTGTTGGGGCATTAAAGATTAGACCGTTAATTTGCAATGAATGCAGCCCAGTTACTGTGATTTAACACAGAAGTCATTGAGATGTCGTACGAAGTGATAAAAGTACAACTTTGTGTTATACATACTAATAGGTCCTACAAGGCCGACATTGATCTACGGATCAGAGGGTCAATCTAGCAATAGATCTGTTTCAAATCTCTCCTGACATTTGGGTTTAATGTGTCCAATGTCATGAGATAAGACAAGCACCACGTAATCCCTGATACCTGCTTCAGTTTTCAGTGTTTTTCTTTTTCAGATATTGCTGTTGAGCTTGTGGCATTTGACTTATTTGGAAGAAAACTTGTAAAAACTCAGCTTTGTTTCTGCTTTTAGAGGAATCAGGGCTGTAATTTATTTTTATCCTGTTGACTTTTTGTCTAATTCAGTTAGTTTGAATTAATTTTTTCATACTTTGGTTCATTTTTAGGTCAAAGTAATGAATACTCAACAGAAATTTTCAAAAAAATGGATTAAATTTTTGACCTTGGTGTTTTCTCCCACCTTTTGCGGCTGCCATTTTGCAGCATCATGAGAGTCGATTATGGAGTACCATCATTTATAAACTGCTTGTCTTGGGAGAAAAAAGTCAATTTCACATTAGATTTAAAAAACGGCAAAACTTATAATGTTATATCTATGATTTGAGTTGTTTTAGTTAGTTTCATAAACGCACTTTAAAGTTCCAGTTAGTTAAAGTTATTCCCCATTAATTACTGTTTTCATTCATTTCAGTTAATGGAAATGTTTTCTCAGTTTGTTGGTTTCGTTAACTATAATAACCAACTTACTGTTGGTGCAATAGTTGGAATTGGTTTGCACCAGTTGTTCAGCGAAAAATCATTAATGAACAGCATTTTTACTTTAACAAGTCTTGTTTTAACGATATTCTGAATCCCAGTGGGATTATTGATAATAGTTGAATAAAAACATATTTTAAATTTACTGTCTGTGAGTCAAGCATCAGAATTTGATGGGAATACAGAAGAAAACCATGATTTTAGTAAGAATAGCATACCAGTTGCTAGCTGAAAATGCTAACTCCATAATCATTTAGCCGATTTTTTAGATTTGCAAAATTCAGCTTTAACTGCTTATGCTTTACTTTTGATATATAATAAATGTTTAACAGCAGGAAAACAAGTAAAACAACAACAAAAAAAACACATTACAGATGTAAATCCATAGATTTTCAACAGAAATCAGCCACAAAATTCACTAGGTCTTTATGTCTTCAGTGTGGAAGTTTAAATTAAGAGACAAAATCAGAAATTATTAGCAAATGTGTTAAAAAATAGAAAGTTAATGGATGTTCAAGAGGCACAAAAAAGCTCCTTAGCTAAGCTAATTTTATTTAAGTGGGCAAAATGATTGAGGTAGTTTGCTAATCTCAAGTCTGTTTACTTTTTGAGACTTAAATTCAAATGATGGTTCAAATGATGGTTAGTAAAATCTTAAATCAATAAAAGTAAAATATATAAGTGTTGGTAAATTAGTGCTTTGGCTTTACTGGTTAAATAATTGGCAAAGTGGTGAAAACATTTGAGGTTATATTGAAATTAAATTTACATTCAGAAATCTAACATAAGCTGCAACAACTTTAACGTATAATTTAACATTTTGAGGTTAACTGCAGTTTTGCTTTAGTTGCACCAATTCCTGCATGCATGCACCGAATGAGAGGCGCCTGCTTTGTCTTTTCCTCTAATCTCTCCTAGTGGAATAAAACTAATTTAATTAACTGAAATAACGTAATAATCAAACTGGCAAAGTCGAGCTTTGCTGAAATAATGCGATATGAAAAATGCTAATGAAGGCGTAATGTTCAGTCAGGTGACGAATATTCCCTGACCGCATTTAAAGGGCACCAGGAGTGATGAATTAGTGAGCGCATTAGAGACACACCTCTGATTAGCTCCTTATTTCTCCTTTTTTCAGAAAGAAAGCAGCTGCTCCGACTTGAAACTAATGATTATTTTAGTTATCGATTAATTTATTGACTGTTTTATCAATTTATAAATAAATCGGATAAGAAAATCAGCCCATTCTGCAGACTTTTATTTAAACTTTTTTTGTGTAATATTAGAAATACAATTAAAATCTTTTTTTCTTTTTTAAAAAGTAAATATTGCCGTTCCTTTTGTGAATTTTGTTGGTGCAACATCAATGCAATGACAAATATTTCCATTAATCAATTATTAACTGGACAGAAAAATGTGATTGATAGATTTTTTTCACAAACTCTGAACCGGGTGAAGCTAAAACTGTGCAGCTTGAGTTTTGGGTAGAACTAGGACTGACTGAATAATCAATAAATCAATTTTGATGATAAATTAGAACAAAATCAATAATTTCCATTTGCATCATTTATCGTTTTTCTCTTTTTCTACCAAAAACTGGACGATAAAAGTCTTCAGTCTAAATAAAATAACATTTTATTTGTTATTTTATTTATTTTAGATATTTAAAATGTTTTTCAGTTACACTGTTAAATATTCATTAGAATTTAAAGTTTATTGATCATCATATTTCTCTAAAATGGTCTCAAAACACCAATATTATCATTTATCGCAATGATTTGTAGAAAAATGTATTGTCTAGAAACATTTATTGTGGCAGACCATATTTACAAAGTTTGTTTTTTTCCCTTGTTAAATGTCAAATATAACATTTATCAGTTTTATACTGCTTTGAATATATTGTTCACCATTTTTTGAGTCACTACAAATAACAATTAAACAATTACTAAATTAGTTGGGGATTATTTAAATAACCGATTCATCACGATTAATCTGATTACCGTATTTTCTGGACTATAAGTCGCAGTTTTTGTCATAGTTTGGCCGGGGGTGCGACTTATACGCCGGAGTGACTTATGTGTAAAATTATTAACACATTATTATATCATATTACATGTTATTTTCATACTAAACCACCAGAGGGCGCTCTAGGCCTGCGTTGATAATGTGTGTGGTAGAAGCTATGTCCGGAGTTAGCCGAGTTGTTTACAAGCGACACCGAAGATGAAGATTTAGTGATTTGGAGCGACACGGATGGTTTGGTAAAC